>CAUYQG010019259.1:0-23439 GCA_963574415.1 Tarsius wallacei
TAGAAATTGACCTTCCATATGACCCAGCAATTCCCCTATTGGGAATATACCCAGAGGAACTCAAATCATTCTACAAAAAAGATACCTGCACACGTATGTTTTGGCAGCTCTATTCACAATAGCAAAAACATGGAACCAACCATGCTGCCCATTGAAGCTGGACTGGAAAAAACAAATGTGGTACATTTACACAATGGAATATTATGCAGCCGTAAAGAAAGACAAACATATGGACTTTGCAGCAACTTGGATGGATTTGAAGTCGATCATACTCAGTGATCTATCACAGAAACAAAGAACAGAGTACCATATGTTTTCAGTTATAAGCGGATCTTGAACAATTATCATACTATAAGAAAGGAATTGGCAGTAGTGGGAAACTGTCGGGGGAAGGGGGCGGTATTGGCAGTTGAGGGAAACTGTTAGGGAAGGGAAGGACGCACCTCATCAACAAGGGTACCTGCATAATCAACATTTGTATACCTAAGCTTGAATTGTACCCCACATCTTTATAATTTAAAAAAATGGAAAAAGAAAAAAATAACATTGCCTCTTGTATATCTATTAAAAGTGGATATTCACATATACTAAGTCCTTGCCTAGACAATTTGTATCCATACAAACCTGGTAATGTCATCATGAGGCATGTTAGTTAGTGTCAAAAAGAGAAAAAAAATTGTTAAATTCAAACCTAAGGAAAGTAATAAGTGTATTTTCTGCATTGAATTAAAACTCTTGTGAGGGAACTAATAGTAGATACAGGACTGACTTACCAGTTTCCTTTCTATCAAGTTCTCAGATGACAATGACCATCTAAAAAGAAAAAGAGCCCTTTTCTGAACTGCATCCAAAGCATTGAGATTATGGCATCTCAACAAAAAATAGCGTACTTATTCTAATCACTTAATCTTTCTACAACGTGTCTTATGAAATTAGCTTGATGGCATTATCACTAACTCTTGTGCTCACATTTACTAGCTATGTTACTGTTTCCTAAATCTACATTGATCGGAGAAAGCAGAATATTCCTTACTTACCCTACCTTATGAACATCTTGAAATCCCTTAAGTAAACTCCCTTTCAAAATCATCACAATATGCCTGGAATTTCAGAGCTTGGCTGGCTACAGACTCAGAAACCAGACTACCAGGGTTCAAATTTTAGATTTGCTTCTCATTGATCAAGTGTTCTTGGGCAAATCTCTTAAATTTTCTCAATATCTTCTTATCATTACTGTAAAAGTTTAAAAACTGAATACAAGCATTCTCAATGCTGTGTGTATACCCAAATGAGCATAAATTTTTCTACCAAAAAGAACCCCAGTTGTATGTTTATTGCAGCACTATTTACAATAGCAAAAACATGGAACAAACCTTGGTAGAGTGGATGGAAAGAAAAATGCAGAACATATACTCCATAGAATATTATACAGCCATTAAAACGAACAAAGTAATGTCCTTTGCAGCAACGTGGATGCAGCTGGAGACAATCAACCTAAGTGAATTAATGCAGAAACAAAAACAGAATGTCACATGTTCTCGCTAAACACTGGGTACACATGGACATGAGGATGGGAACAACAGACACTGGCAACTCCTAAAGGGGAGAAGTAAAGAGAGGGACAAGGATTGAAAAACTACATATTGAGTACCATGCTCACCATTTGGGTGATGGGTTCAATAGAAACTTAAACCTCACCATCCCACAATACATGCATGTCATTTTGGAAGAACAGGGGTCTATGATACATGGGCAGGCTTGAGATTTCAGCTATCTGCCTTTCTTTTGCACCATGTAATCACCATAAGTGGCAATAACGCCCATATAAACTGTTTTGTCAGAATAACTTAATGTGTGCTCTTATTTTGACATTATCCTTACCCCACTTGTAGGGTGAATTAGCAGAATACCACATGATTTGTTTCACTGCTCAAAAGCTTCAAGACTCAAATGTAGAATTTATTCTCCATCATTCTGTCTTCCTCAATCTTTTATAACACTGTATGTCATATTTATTTTCAGTCTTATTTTTCTTTGTAACCTAAAGCAAGCTCTACAAAGACAGCCTTTATGCTCAATCAACTCTCGTAGACAGTTATTGGATGTTTGAAAAATGTATAAAGTATTATTTCTTTCATTATGCACTTTATAAAACAAAGATATACATATTATTTAAAATATCAAATAGTACAAGAATTAGATACTAATATAAAAATGTGTTTATATCGGTATAGAATGAGTAGTCAAATGCATACTGAGAACTCAAAAGAGGGATAGTTTGCCATGGAAGACCTTGGTGGCCATGGAGACTTTACAGATAAGACTTGGTCTTAGCTCCTGTTGAACAGAAGGATTTAGACACATCATTGAGAAAGAAAAAGCATTATAATTAGAAATATAGGCTCAATAACTGCATGTTAATACTAGAATAATCCAACCAATTTCTTTTACATTCAAGCTCTGCCATGCCTCAGAATCCAGTTATTCCCTCTTCCAATAACTCTCTTAACCCTGATTTTCTCAAATTTTCACAATTTTTTATGACTCGGCTCATTATTTTTTTCTCTCTACTTGTCCACCTCTAACATATTAGTGTATTTTTATCCCATATATGAATGTCTAAGGTATTCATTTTCTTTGTGTCTTTCTGTCTTATAAGGAACTTTTATTTACTGCTTTATTTTATTTGCCCCCATGGCTCAACTAAGTAGCAAATACTCAGCAATTGTGAAATGAGTGAATAAGTCACAATGACTGTTCAATTGCATCCTAATTTTGAGAAGGATGAAATATCCAAAGGCAAGAGGGAGATAAAAAGTGCATAGCATTTGCAGAACTAGCACAATATTTGACTCACAGTAGTTATTCCTAGACTCTCAATCCAGTTGATACTCAGTAAATGTTTGTTGAATCCAGCTGAATTAATGAATTTTCAAATAATCTTGGATAGAATGGAGAGCTCTCTTAGAGGAACAACATAGAAAAATTAAACGTAGGTTGGAGTCAGATTTGAAAGGACCTTAAATGTTAACCTAAGAATTTTGTGATAAACTTGTGAAAATGGAGAATAATTAAAGGTTTTTGAACAGTATGGTATTACAATTAAAGTAGTTTGGGGAATAAAGGAAATACAGAAACTTGAGTCTGGTAGCATCATGCGGTATAGTTAGCCTTAGAGAAAAAAAAAACTAAAAACAAGAAGATCATTTAAGGACCTATTGCAATACACCAAACATATCATGGCAAACTTCTGCTCAAAAATGAAACAAAGAATAAATTTAAACTAAAGACTTGACAATTGATTTTACCTAGTACACTATGGAAAGCAGATAATAAATAAAAAATTAGGGTTTGAACTTGAATGATAGAAAACCAAATAAGCAGAAATACAGAAATCTAAATAAACAAAGTTTCAAGAGAAAATAGTGATTCCAGGTAGAAATGACTGCTAGGCAGGTAGAAATATATAACTTGAAATACCAGTAGAGGTTAAAGTGGAAAACATAGACTAGCATTTTCCAAAGTATGCTCCACAGGATGTTAAGAAAGATATTATTGAGAAAGATATAAAAGGAAAAGGAAAAGTTGTCATGGTCAACTAAGTATGAGATTGAGAAGCACTGAGTCAAATATTTCCTTTCTGCAAAATGACCCATGTGCATCACAAACCTCAATATATTAGATGTATATAAATAAAGCGCCCTAAACATTTGAGCACCATTTTGTTAGAATATCTACTAGGACTCTTGTTCCACAGAAAAATAAAGGTGGGGAAGACATCGATCATTGTATTGGCTTACTAGGACTACTAATATTTATAAGGACTGGCAACACAGACTGGGTTGCTTAAACAGAAATTTATTGTCTCACATTTCTGAGGGCTGAAAGTCCAAAATCCAGGTATCAACAAGATTGATTTCTTCTGAGGCCTCTCTCCTTGGCTTGCGGATGACTGCCTTCTCGATGTCTTCACATGGTCTTTCAACTGTTTATGCATATTCCTGGTATCTCTGTGTGTGTCCAAATTTCCTTTTGTTATAAGGATAACAGTCAGATTGGATTAGGCCCGCTCCACTAACGACATTTTAACTTGTTCGCCTCTTTAAAGGCCCTATCTCCATATGCAGTCACATTCTGATGTACTAGGCAGATTAGAACTTCAACATATGAATATTGGGAAAGCACAATGTGGCCCATAACAATAAATCAGTAAAATGAACAATTGATAGTTCCTCAAAATAAGAAATATTAAAGCCTACAAAAGGCTCACCTACAGAAGGCTCATCATTAAACTATAGCAAGAAAAAGCCATAAAAAATGTCAGAAAGGCAGAAGGACTGCCAGGACATTAAAGCATCAGAGTGGAATTAGAGTTTATAATACTGAGTGACCTTTCACAGAAACAAAGATCTAAGTATCACATGTTCTCACTCATAAGTAGACCTTGTACAACTACCATAATACTATAAGAAAAGGATTGACAGTAGCAAGAAACTGTGGGGGGGGGGGGCAGAGAGGTAGGACTGACAGTTGTCGATATCTGCCTGGGGAAGCGGGGGAAACACACCTCATCAGCAAGGGTATCTGCACAATGAATCACCAAGGGTATCCGCACAATGAATATTTGTATAACTAACCCTGAATTGTACCCCACAATTTTAAAATAAAAATTTTAAAAAGAATATATTTTAAAAAAAAGAAAAATTCCTTTTCAAAAAATACTTTAAAAACTTGGCTGTTCTGTTACAAACTTCGTTAATAGGCTGTTAGCAGGGGGGGTCAAGTGGAGACAGTGAACAACTGTTGCTCTCAGCAAAGGCACCTAACAGGAGGAGTGAACCTGGTGCTACAGGAGTCACTTTGGAAATACAGACGGGGGGTTATCAGACAGTCTACTGGAGATGGGAAGAACAGACAGCTCCAAGCCCCAGTTGTTCCCAGAAGCAGTTCTGACAGGAGACTAAGAGAGCACTCTTGGAGAGTGCTGGGCTCCGGCAATCCTTCCGTCTCAGCCTTCCAAGTAGCTGGAACTACAGGTGTGTGCTACCACGCCTGGCTAGTTTTTTGATTTATTTTAGAGATGAGAATTCACCAAGTTGCCCAGGCGGGTCTCGAACCCGCGGGCTCAGGCAGTCCACTCACCTCAGCCTCCCAAGGCGTGGGATTATGGGCTGAGTACCCTCCAGCAGAGCAGCAGCCTCACCTCTACCCTTGTGCGAGAGAAGCAGACAGGAAGACTCCAATCACGCCCCCCCAACACCTGTGCCAGAAGGAAGCAGTGAGTGTATGCGAGAGGTTTTTTATACACCTCTTGCCGGCCTCTGCAGTCCTAGCCAAGGGAAAGACAGCCAGACCCTTCCCCACACCCTCTTCCAGAACTAGCAGGGTACAGAGAGCTGCCTGGAATTGGGACACAGCTACCTGGACAAGCCCAGCTGCTGGAATCACGTGGGGACTGGAGGTATCCTGGAACTCACTCTGCAGGGATGGTCTGTACTAAATAGGCCCTCCCCCCGGTTCCTCCCTCTCCAGCCCCCAGGAGGAGTGACACCTTACTTTGGGTCCTTTCTCCAGCAGCACCAGTACACATCCCAGCCCCAGGTCAGGCCTATGGGCCCGGCGTGCCCTCAGTGACCTGCCATCACTCTGCAACTGCACCACATGGGAGGCAGGACAGGAACCAGGAGGCGGTGCACCTCTGCACAGCACAGCGGTGACAGCCTGCCCACTGGAGGACCAAGGGAGAAACACCAAGTACCCTCCAGCAGAGCAGCAGCCTCACCTCTACCCTTGTGCGAGAGAAGCAGACAGGAAGACTCCAATCACACCCCCCCAACACCTGTGCCAGAATAGAGTCGTGGAGCCCCTCCTGGCTGCCAGCCAATCCTCCTGATGAGACACATGGACAGGGAAGGGAGATGCTGGAGCTCCTGACTAGCCAAGACCCCTGGCACTAGAGCCAGAGGGAGGGGAAAGCACCCCCCAACCTAATCTGGACAAAAGGATTTGCCATGCCCTCACCAGACTGCACTGGTGAAGCAAAACCAGATGTTTTCCCCCAGGTCCTCCCTCTCCCTGCCACATCTTCCCCTACCACGGCAGACCAGAGGAGGGAGGTCAAGGAAGAAAACAACACAGTTACCCTAATAATAGCAACTTTATCACATAAAAATAATAAAACAAAAAATAAAAAGGGGGTCGGGGGCCGTGGCTCAAGCCTGTAATCCCAGCAGTTTGGGAAGCTGAAATGAGGGGACTGCCTGAGCCCACGGGTTGGAGAACAGCCTGGGCAACTTGGCGAAACCTCATCTCTACAATAAAATAAAAAAATTAGCCAGGCATGGTAGCGTGTGCCTGTAGTTCCGGCTACTTGGAAGGCTGAGGCGGAAGGACTGCCAGAGCCCAAAACACAATGGCAAGCCTTAACAGCAGAATCAACCAGGCAGAGAAAAGAATCTTAGGGCCTGAAGGTCCAGTCACTGAATTAACGCAGTCTGACAAAAATAAGGAGAAAAGAATTAGAAAAAATGAGCAAAGCCTACAGAAGGTCCGGGATTATGTAAAGAGACAAATCTATGGCTGACTGGTATCCCTGAGAGAAAAGGAGAAACTGAGAGCACCTTGGAACAAGCTTCCCAATATGTCATCCAAGAACACTTCCCCTATCTCAGTAGAGAGACAGCCATGCAGACACAAGAAATTCAGAGAACTGCTGCAAGTCATTACATGAGAAGATCATCCCCAAAGCACAAAATAATATTTGCCAATGTTAGTATGAAAGAAAAAATCCTAAAGGCAGCTACAGAGAAGGGACAGACCCCTTACCAAGGGAGACCCACCAGAATTGCAACAGACCTCTCAGCAGAAACCTTACAAGCCAGAAGGAACTGGGGACCCATCTTTAACATTCTTAAAGAAAAGTAATGCCAGCCAAGAATTTCCTACCCCGCCAAGCTAAACCTCATCAATGAAGAATTAAAATCCTTCCCAGACATCAAATCCCTAAGAAAATATGCCATCTCCAGACAAGCCCTTCAGGAGATGCTTAAGAAAGTTCTAAGTATAGAGATGAAAGAACAGTTCTACCCATCACAAAAGCATAAGTAAGCACAGAATTTGCAGACCATACAAATCAACCCCACATCCTAGAATGCAAAATAGCTTCTTAACAACATGAACACAGAAACAAACCCCAAACCCTATATCTCAATAATTAACTTAAATGTGAATGGACTGAATGCACCACTCAAAAGGCACAGAGAGGCAAATTAGTTAAAGAAGCATGATTCATCAGTCTGCTGCCTTGAGGAACCCATCTCACTGCAAACAATACTCACGGGCCATTAAAAACAAAAAAGAACAGGAGTAGCTATTCTTATATTAAATAAAACAGACTTTAAACCAATAAAAGTTAAAAAGGAAATTAAAGGGCACTACACAATGAAAGGGCTCAGTTCACCAGCAAGAAATATTCACATTGACTGTATATGCACTCAACATAGAACCCAGATTTATAAAACAATTGCTAATTAATCTAAAGGAGGACACAGACAGGCATACAATAATAGATAATTCAACAACCTACTAACATCCATTAAACAGATAATCAATACAGAAAACCAGCCAAGAAATTCAGAAACTTAACTCAACATTGGGCTGATTAGATTTAACAGACAACTACAGAACACACCACCCAGTAAGCACAGAATGTACACTGTTCTCAGCACACAGAACATACTCTAAGACCAACCACATCCTTGGACACAAATCAAGAATGAACAAATTTCAAAAGGTCAAAATCATACCAAGCAGCTTCTTGGACCATAGCAGAATAAAAATAGGTATCACCAACAGGAATTGGCCAAAACACATAAGTACATGGCAATTAAACAACATGCTTCTAAATAACTTTTGGGTTAACACAGAAATCAGGAAATAAAAAGAGCTCTAGAAACAAATGAAAATGAAAACACAGTATACCAAAAGCTATGTGATAACATGAAATCAATGCTGAGAGGGAAATGTGTAACACTGCACATACATCAAGAAAACAGAGTGCAGATTAGGCAACAACATAAGACCTTGTCTCTACAAAAAAAAAAAAAAAAAAATTTAAAAAATTAGCTAGGCATGGTGGCATGCACCTGTAGTCCCATCTACTTGGGAGGCTGAGGCAGGAGGATCACCAGGAGGCTGAAGTTACAGTGAGCCATGATCAAGCCACTGTACTCCATCCTGGGAGGCAGAGTGAGACCCCAATGAAAGAAGGAAGGGAAGAATGGAGGGAAGGAGAAAGGAAGGGAGAGAGGAAACAGCGACAGCAAGTAAACAGCCTAATGTCGCAACTAAGGGAACAAGACAAGAACAATTCAATCTCAAAGTCAATAGAAGAATGGAAATTATCAAAATAAAAACAGAATTTAATGAAATAAAAACAAAAAACCATACAAAGAATGAGTAAAAAAGCTGGTTCTTTGAAAGGATAAATAAGGTTGATAAACTTCTCTTTTTTAAACAAAGAAAGAGAAAATTTGAATAAACACAGGAAACTAGAAAATCCAAAAGAAATGGAGAAATTCCTGGCAACACACAACCTCCCAAGATTGGAACAGGAAAAAATCAAAACCCTAAACAGACAAATAACAATCTAAGAAATTGATTCACTAATAAGAAAGAAACAAACTTCAGGTCTACCCTGATCAACAAAAATGCAAAAATTCTCAACAAGATACTAGCAAATCACATCCAACAGCACATTACAAGAATCATTCATCATGAGTAGGTGGGCTTCATTCCCAGGATACACAAACATACACAAATCAATAAATGTAATCCACCACACAAACAAATATAAAAACCAAGAACTACACACTTATCTGAATAGATGTAGAAAAAGCATTTGATAAAATCCAACATCCTTCTCAATTAAAAACCCTCAAATACCTAGCCATTGAAGGAACATTACTCAAAATAATAAGAGCAATCTATGACAAACCTGCAGCCAACATTAACAGGCAGAAGCTGGAAGCATTCCTAAAAACTGGAACAAGACAAGGATGTCCATTCTCACCATACCTATTTCACACAGTACTGGAAGTCCTAGCCACAGCAATCAGAAAGGAGGAAGAAATCAGAGATATCCAAATAGGAAAAGAGGAAGGTAAATTATCCCGCTTCGCAGACTGTATGATTCTATACCTAGAAAAACCTAGACAGTCTTTCAAAAACCTCCTCACACTGATAAATGACTTCAGTAAAGTCTTGGGATAATAAAATCAATGTGCAAAAATCAGTTGCATTCTTATACACCAACCAACAAGCAGGCTGAGAACAAAATCAAAAGCATAATCCCATTCACAATAGCCACAAAATAAGAAAACACTTTGGTATTCATCTAACCAAAGAGGTGAAAGATCTTGACAATGAGAGCTACAAAACTCTGCTCAAAGAAATCAAAGACAATACAAAAAATGGAAGAACATCTCAGGCTTATGAATTGGAAGAATCAATATTGTCAAGATATCCATTCTCTCAGAGCAATCTACAGATTAAATACAATCCCTATCAAACTACCAGCAACATTTTCACAGACCTAGAAAAGACAATACTTAAATTCATATGGAAGCAAAAAAGAACCTGAATAGCTAAACAATCCTCAGTAAAAAGAAAAAAGCTGATGGCATCACACTTTCACACTTCAAACTTTACTACAGGTTATGGTAAACAAAACAGCGTGCTATTAGCACAAAAATAGACACACAGACCAATGGAATAGGATAAGGAACCCAGAAATAAAACCACAGACCTTCAATCAACTCATCTTTAGCAAAACTGACAAAAACATTGGGGAAAGAAGACCTTATTTAGCAAATGGTGCTGGGAAGACTGGCTAACCACATACAGATTAATGAAACTGGACCCCTACCTATCAACATATACAAAAATCAACTCGAAATGGATCAAGGACTTAAATGTGTAAACTCAGACTCTAAGAATCTTAGAAGATAACCTAAGGAACACTCCCTGGACATGGGCCCAGGCAATGATTTATGGCCAAGTCCTCAAAAGCAAATGCAGCAAAAGCTGAGATTGTGGGACCTTCTCAAGCTAAAAAGTTTTGACACAGCAAAAGAAACCATAAAGCGAGTAAAGAGACATCCCACAGAATGGGAAAAAAAATATTTGCAAGCTATTCATTCAACAAAGACCTAATATGCAGGATCTGTAAGACACTCAAAAGGGGAAAAAAAAACACTAAAAAGTGGGCAAAGGGCATGAACAGACACCTCTCAAAGGAAGACATACAAGCAGTCAACAACATACGAAAAAAATGCTCAGCTTCACTAATCATCAGAGAAATTCAAATCAAAACTACAATGAGATACTATCTTACACAGGTAAGGAAGGTTATCATTAGAAAGTCACAAAAACAACAACTGTTGGCGAGGCTGCAGAGAAAAAAAATGCTTCTACTCTGTTGATGGAAATAACATAAGCTAGTTCAACCTTTGTTGAAAGTGATTTGGAGATATTGCAAAAAACTAAAAATAGAGCTACCATTCGATCCAGCAATCCCAGTCCTGGGAATATACCCAAAGGAACACAAATCATGCTACAAATAAGATACCTATAGCACTATTGCAGCACTATCCATAACAGAAAAAAAAAAATAGAACCGAACTGGATGTCCATCGAGATGGACTGGATAAAGAAAAGGTACTTATACATGATAGAATACTACCCAGCCATAAAGAACAAAATAATGTCCTTTGCAGCAACATGGATGCAGCTGGAAGACCATCATTCTGTGAACTATTACAGAAACAAAAATCTGGGCCAGGTGTGGTCACACCTGTAACCCCAGAACTTTGGGAGGCCGAGGTCAGAGGACTGCTTGAGCCCAGAAGTTCGAGCCAGTTTGGGCAAAAGAATGAGACAGCTCTATAAAAAAAAAAAAAAAAAAATCAAAAAATTTGCTGGCTGTGGTTGTGCCTGTAGTTCCAGCTACTTGGGAGGTTGAGGCAGAAGGATTGCTTAAGTCCAGGTGGTTGAGGCTGCAGTAAGCTATAATAGTGCTACTGCACTTTAATCTGGGCAACAGAGTGAGACCCCAACTCAAAAAAAAAGAAATCTGAATGCCATATGTTCTCATTTATAAGTGGACACTAATCACTGGGCACACATTCCCAGGACTGGGATTGCTAGATCGAATGGTAGCTCTATTTTTAGTTTTTTGAGATATCTCCAAACCACTTTCAACAAAGGTTGAACTAGCTTATGTTATTTCCACCAACAGAGTAGAACAGGACAGGAACAAACACTGGGTAATGCTAAAGAAGGGAAGGAGGGGGAGTAAGGGACACCAGTCAAGCATTGGGTACCATACCCACCACTGGGCACGTGTCTCGTCAGAAGCCCAAACCTTGCCTTTAAGCAATATTATACTTCTGTAGCAAATCCTCACATGTATCTCCTTGATATATAAATAAATAAATATGTACATAAATAAATAATAGGCTGATAGTCTTAAAATTCACCCCAAAAAGTGACTAGTAAAGCAATATGATAGTAAATTATGGAATTTTAGACCTGAAAGGACTTAAGAGAAAATGCATTGGTATGTTAAAAATGTTATGATTACTTTGAAGTTCAGATTAACAAGGACCTGCTAGTACTGATCATCTAGTTAGTATCCTAGGTGGGAATGAAGCAAATAGAAGTAGAATTATACCCCTGAGAGTGTAAATCAGAATGGTTATCACTGGTACACTCTCCAAATTATTTTTAAAAGGAATATATTTGTGAGGGGATAGAAGTGAGAATTTTGTAACTCAATACAAATTATTAAATTCCTCAGGATTTCATTTTTTATTTATTCTGTATCTACTAGGTTAAGTACAAAATCTGTGTGGATCAAAAATCATAACAATCTATACCAAATTAGTTAAGAAACGATTCAATAGATGTTTCCAATTATTTGAGTTCTTAAGGGGTCAATGTCAATCTTTCACCCACTGCAGGAATCTCCTAGATATAGCCTTCTTAATACACAATTATCCAGTTTCTACTGAAATATTACCTTTTTTATTATATATATATTTAAGGTATATGAGAGGGAGATCCCACAAAAACAAAATTATCTTTTGGAGGGCAGGTCCCTTATAGTACACTTGGAATTTGTTTCTCTGATGAGTCAACCAAAGTTTTTATCTGGAAGTTTTAAGAAGGTTGCATAACCATTTGTGGAAGAAACGTCCTGAGTTGTAGCAAACAGATGACTGGTTCTTCTCCCATGACAGCACACCTGCCTACACCACACTGTTTAGCTGTTTTTGACCAAAAATGGCATGACCTCCAGGTCACACCCACCCCCATTCTGATAGTTCACAGAAATATGGTCTCCAGCTGCTTCCCAAAAATCTCACCCCAAGTGACATTTGTTTGTTTGTTTGTTTGTTTTTGCTTCCCTAGATGAAAAAAGTCCTCAGAGAGAAACGTTTTGTCAAAATGGAGGAGGTGAAACAAAAAAACGGCAGGAGTACTAAAAGGCATCAAAATTGACAGGCTCAAAAACTGTTCTGAAAAGTGGAAAAGGTATATTGCATCAAACGCAGAAAACTTTGAAGGTGACTGAAGTTTAAACATATAAATTGTTTACAATTCTTTATAAACAAATTCCGGGTTTTTTGGGTCCCTTTTCATACAACATGGTGTTTTGATATATACAATGAAATAATTACTAAAGTCTCACAAATTAACATATCTATCATCTCAGTTACATTTTTTTCCCTTGTTTGGTTATAAGAGCACCTAAAACCTACTCTCTTAGCAAATTTCTAGTATACGACATAATATTACTAACTATAGTTCTCATGCTGAAAGTTAGATCTCTAAATTCATCCTATATAATTGCAACTTTGTATCTTTGACCTACATCTCCCCATTCTTGTCCCTCCTTCCCCATCCCAGTTCCCAGTAACCACTATTCTACTGTTTCTATGTATTCAACTTTTTTTTTAGATTCTGAACATAAGTGAGATCCTGCAGTATTATTCTTTCTGTGACCGGCTCATTTCACTCAGCATAACATCCTCCAGGTTCATCCATGTGGTAAGAAGTAGCAGGATGTCTTTTTTCTAAAGGCAGTATAATATTCCATTGTGTGCATGTACATATACAACAATTTCTTCATCCATTCATCTGTCAATAGATACTTAGGTTGTTTGTATATCTGGGATATTGTGGATAATGCCACAGTGGGCATGAGTGTGCAGGTTATCTCTACAAGATTCTGATTTCATTTCCTTTGGGTACATTCCCAGAAGAGGGAGGACCGTTATATTTTTAATTTTTGGAGGAACATCCACACAGTTTTCCATAATGGCTGTACCAATTTACATACAGGAATTCCCTTTACTCCACAGTCTTGCCAACACTTATCTCTTTTCAGTTTATTTCTGGGCTATTGTGCTCCAGTGGTCTAATGTGTCTGTTTTTATACCAGTACCATACTGTTTTGGTAAACTAAATTTTTGTAATATAGTTTGAAATCAGGAAGTGTGATGACTCCAACTTTGATTTTATTTCTTAAGATTGCTTTGCCTATTTGGGGTGATTTATGTTTCCATACAAATTTGTTCTGTTTCTGTGAAATATTACCTTCACCTTCCCTATTTCTGTCTTCCCATGTCTTTATTCCCTTTCTTTCTCTTTCCCTCTTCTCTCTTTCTTTGATCCTTCTCACACTAGAGCACAATTAAGTAATATTAGATCCATGTATATAGTGACTATTTTTCTTGGCAGATGATTTAGGCTACAATTATAAACCCTATAAAAATGTGGAATTCTTCCACCCACCTAGAGTAGAGCTGAATGTACTTATCTTCCATACCAAACACAGGGATATAAGGAAATGTAAAGTATTCTGTAAGTTGCAAAAAGATTCATACAAGAAATATAATTTGGCATTAAAAAGGAATGAAGTACCAATACATGCAATAACATGGATGAACTCTGAAAAATTATGCTAAGGGAAAAAAGACAGTCATAAAGGCCACATATTGTATGATTCCACTTATATGAAATGTCCAAAATAGGCAAATCTATTGAAACAGAAAGTAGATTAGTGGTTGTCTAGGACTGGGGAGATCAGAGGAATGAAAAGCAACTGCTAATATGTACAGGGCTTATTTCTGGAGTGATGAAAATATCCTAAAATTTAGATTGTAGTGGTGGTTTCACAACTCTTTGAATATATTAACTTGTAATTATATAGAGTTATACCCATTAAATGTATGAACATTATGGTATGGGAATTAATATCTCAATAAAGTTATTTTTAAAAAGGTATCTATCTAATGCACCAGTCTACACACACACACACTCACTATATATATATATATATATATATATACATATATATACACATATATATGTATATATATATACACATACACATATACATGTGTGTATATGTACATATACAGGCATATACTCATTTACAGTGAATTTTTAATTATCAGTCTGCAATTTATACACTGAAATTCTAAATTCAACATTTCTTACTACTATGACTGTATGAAGCTGATAATAACAACAGAAATGACACCAACAATATCTGGTATTCACTGAGTATATACTGGTGCCAGCTATTATGCTAACAATACAATAATCTCATTTAATCCTTACAAAGTAGCTAGAAAGTAGATTCTATTACTAACCATTTTAACATAATATTTTTTTTATAATCCTCACAACAGTAGTTTTTCTCAATTTTTAAGAAAACTGAGATTTAGAGTGGTGAAATAAGTCATTCTAGGACTCATAGTTAGTACTTGGCAGAACTATACTTTGGTCAGAGCAGTCTCCTGCCACTTAAGTATGGGCAATTGAGTCTCTGTGAGATAAAATAATCTTACATTACCTTTATAGACAGACATCTAACAGAGTAGGAAAAATCCCAGAACCAAAAGCTAAAACCCATTTTGCAGTCTGAATCATGATACAAACCATTTAGGCCAGCCAAATTCCAATCCACTCATCTGCAAAGGAAATAATTGAGAGAATTTTTCAAGGTCCCATCAGCTCAAGAAATGCTTATTACAAATCTGAGTCTTCCACCCAAAACAAGCTGACCAAAATAAATGGCTCCTTTGTTTTCTGCTCTATGTCTTTGTAAATATTGATGTTACTAGATTGCAAAAATAATAACTATAATTGGAAAATAAGAGCATAATTAACATCTACTTAGGAAGTTCAATAACACCCATTAGCAGTATACCACATAATAATTTATAAGTGTTTTACTATGAAAATTTAAACTTACTCAGAAGTATAATAAACCTCAATGTACTCATGACCCACCTTCAAAAATCAACTCATAGTCAAATCTGTCTCATCTATATACCCTCCCACTTTGAAGAAAATCCCTGGCATCATGACATTTCTGTAGATATTTCAGTATGCATGTCTAAAAGGTAAGAATTACATTCTTAAAAGCATAACCACAATACCACCATCTCACCTCAAAATATTAACAGTATCTTTTTTTCATTTTAAAGATATGGAATATGCTGGGCTCGGTGGCTCAGCCTGTAATCCCGCGCCTTTGGGAGGCTGAGGTGAGTGGATTGCCTGAGCCCGCGGATTCGAGACCCACCTGGGCAAGCAAGACCTCATCTCTACAAAAAATCAACAAATTAGCCGGGCGTGGTAGCGCGCGCCTGTAGTTCCAGCTACTTGGAAGGCTGAGGCAGAAGGATCGCTGGAGCCCAGCAGGTCGAGGCTGCGGTGGCCAGGAGCGGCCACCGCAGTCTGGGCGACAGACTGTGTTCATAGTAAAACACTACTGCACCCCAGTCTGGGCGACAGAGTGAGACTCCAACTCAAAAAAAAAAAAAAAAGATATGGAATACAATTCAGGGTTAGATACATAAGTGGTCATCAAATAGGTAAAGTTTGGGCCTTCCTTTGGTCTGTACCTCACCTGGTTTAAGATCAGATACCCTTATTGATGTTATGCTCCCCTCTCTTCCTGACAGTCTCGCTACTGCCAATCCCTTTCTTATAGTATTATGGTAAATGTTCAGTGTTCGCTTATGAGTGAGTACATGTGGTACTCAGATCTTTGTCTCTGTGACAGATCACTGAGTATTACAGACTCTAAATCCATCCAAGTTACTGCAAAGTCCATACTTTCATCCTTCTTTATGGCTGCATAGTATTCCATCATGCATATGTACCTCATTATTTAAATCCAGTCCACTTTTGATCAGCAGCATGGCTGGTTCCATGTTTTTGCTATTGTGAATAATGCTGCAATAAACATCCGTGTGCAGGTATTTAACAGTATTTTAATATGACTCAAATAAACTTGGAAAATAAATTTAAGTATATAAATAATGACTGAAGTATGCTCATAACTAGCTTATATTTAAAAACCTAGGCACATTTAAATTTAACAGAGTTTATTTGAGCATTTGGCAATTCATGAATTGGGCAGCACCAGATTATAAGTGGTTTGGGGTCCAGGAAAGTGGTGCAAAGGAAAACTTTTATAAGGTGTTATAAAGACACACAAGCAAGACAAAGAAAATGTTTGACTGGTTAAAATGGAAACTCCCTAGTCAGAGGTAGTTGGCAAGTTTCTGACTGGTAAAGTCTCTAATTAGAGTTACTTGGTGGTTTCTGGCTGGTTAAAGCTTAAGTTTCATATCACTGTTTTACTGTTTACTATTTACATTGAGTTGAGTTTTAGTTTGCTTACATAAGAACTCAAAGCACTAACTAATAGTCTCCCAATTAATATTTTTTAACAATGACAAATTTTACTTTAAGTGCTAATTAAAGTCTTTTTAGCATTGCAAATATTACTTTGATTGCATATTCAAACCTTCTATCACTATTATTTCTATTTCAACACATTATTTCTATATCTATAAGCTGTTACATTTGTAATTAGTTTTACTGTTTCAAGAAATGTCATATGGCACTTTATTGAATGTGTCCATAAAGGTAGAGCATAAAATATTCTGTATATACTAAGTTTATTAGTTTTTGTTTACTCATGGAGTTTGCCTGGGTATTGAAAAGAAAGTAGTTAGGCATCATTTGCCTTAACTGCTTTCCACAATTCAATTTATTGTCCTCTTGGTGACATCAAATGACTACTTAATTAATTGTTTCAGCAATTTGTCAGTGATTATTCTCCAGCTACACAGACTATCCAACTGAAGTACAAATAGAATATTTTTTTAAAAGAGACATTAAATTTTGTATTCAAAATTTACATCGTTTCACTAGTACACCAGACATTTTCTCTGAAAAATTAGAGGTCAGAATTACCATTTTCACTTTTTTTTGTTGTTTGTTTGTTTGTTTTGAGTCAGAGTCTTAGTCTATCACCCAGGCTAGAGTACAGTAGCATTACCACAGCTCACTGCAGCCTCAACCTCCCACCTCAGCTTCCCAAGTAGCTAGGACTACAGGCACGCACCAGTTAATTTTTTTTTTTAATTTGTAGAGACAAGGTTTCACTATGTTGCCCACACTGGTCTCAAACTCCTGGGCTCAGGCAATTCTCTCACCTTGGCCTCCCAAAGTGCTGGAACCACAGGCATGAGCCACTGCACCCAGCCATTTGCACCTTAAGTAAGGATTTTCCTGAGGCCTAAGAACCCTATAAACAAAATAGTTTCTTTTGAAAGAAAGAATAGGAATTTTAATTGTCTTTCATCATGTTAACAAGAAGTCAAATACGTTACAAAGGTTGGGGTAATAAATGGAATGAAGAGATGAGCTTCAAAATAACAACACTGCAGGACCTACATGCTGGACTCAGGTCATCAAGGTTAAATTAAGTCCAGTCATCATCTTATTGTTATAGTTCTACCATACATCAGGAATTATGGGAGTAAGTTAAGAAAATAGATGCATTTTAGAGAGTTGAAAAAGTTTGGAAAATTTCAAATATCAAATCACATTTCAGACATATTAGGAGAGTTCACGAATTAAAGGTATCATGGGACAAATCTTTTCTTATTTGTAAAGAAAACAAAACAAATAAAAAACTATCTGCATTATGATTAACCACCATAAAAATAATAGCTAAACTTGAGTGCTTATAATGTGCTAGTTTCCGTGCTCTTAATTTACATCTGTAATATTTATACCACGCCTGACTAACCCATGTAGGAGACCCTGTCCATGTTATACCATATCCCCGTGACTTTCCTGTGAGTTCTTTTCCACTGCTGTGGATGGTCATACTGAGGCTGACAGTTGCCCATCTACTTCCTCCTTATGCTTCCTGGCATCACCTTGCACATACACTACCTGTACCTAAGTCCTTATCTCAGGGTCTGCTTTTGAGGAAAATTCTAATTAACACTGTCAGTAATAGAAGTCCTGCCAGAAAACAGACTCTCAGAATGAGATTCTGAAATGGTATTACTTGCTGGCCAGAGGGCAGCAAGGGTTCAATTTCTAGTGATAATAGTGGTGATAACCCATAACATGTTACGGGAGCACAATGACTGAAAGTTTTACCAGCAGTAAACTGTAATTTGTACAGGAGAAAGTACAAGCTTATATAAGAGCTCTAATACATGAAATACATGAGGTAATCAAAACAAGGATTTTGGAGTATTTGTTAACTACTTTAGAAGCTTTGAGGAATGAGAGCAGCAGGCTTGAGTAAGCCATCTATCAATTCAGGGCATGCTGTAAATGCCAGGAAAACTCCATGTCAGTATTTAAAATGAACCTTATCTCCTGCACTCAGAGAACAGACTATATTGAAATCAGGCCTAAGATTTGATGGAGAAGCTTTACTACAAAGAAGACTAAATGCACAGTCCCAGCAGGCCTTGACAGGGAAAGGCTAGGGTAGCAATGCATGGGATGTTGGTATTTGGCTGGGCATACGTGAGAACACCACATTGTCAGATTCTGCTGAATCCTCTGGGCTGGCAGAACCCACTTTCTTCCCTTTCATAAAGGAAAGCCACCTGCAACTGCATAGAGACTTGGCAAAGGATGTAGCTGGGGCTGATGTCCTCCTCAAGATCTGCCCTTCTTCTCTTCATTGCCTCTATACTAATAATCAGGATCAAATCTTACTCATAAAAGCTCTGATGGTGAAGGGCAGTTCCTGTTATGCTTATTTACCAAAAAAGCTGCTGAATCTGTCTGACAGGTGCCACTAGAATTGCATCTTAAGGGTGCTGAGTTGAGGCATGGGGAAAGAATGCTAGGTAGAAAAGAGCATATTAACCTGAAGGCACTCTCCCTATGATTCCAAATTTAACTCGCAACAAGGAAATCTTAAGTAGGTCCTAAAACACGGGGAATGATGGGATTCCAAAATAGCAGGTGCCAGAGGTAGCACCTAGCCACTAAAAGCAAAGTGAACGTATGACATAAAAGGCAGAAAGTTCACAGCAGCAACAGAGCAGGGATCTGTGACAAAGGCTAATAAACTGCAACTACTTTGTCTACAGATACAAAAGAGATGGGTAATGTGTTTGTTTGCTAGAGCTGTTATAACAATGTACCACAAACTGGGTGGCTTAAAAACCAGAAATTTATTGTCTCACAGTTCTGAAGGTCAGAAGTCCAAGATCAAGATGTCAGCAGGGTTGGCTCCTTCTAAGAGCTGTGAGAATCTGTTCCATGACTCTCTCCTATCTTCTGGTAGTTTGCTGGCATTTTTTTAGCATTCCTTGACTTGTAAAAAAGCATCACCTCAAATCTCTGACTTCATCTTCATGTAGCATTCTTCCTGTGTACATTTCCATGTCCAAATTTTTTTTATAAAAGCATTAGTCATATTGGATAAGAGGCACAATCAACTCCAGTATGACCTCATTTTTACTTTACTTTAAATATGCAATTACCCTATCTCCAACTAAGGTCACATTCTGAGGTACCAGGGCTTAATATTTCAACATGTGAATATTGAGGGGAGCACAATTCAACCCATGACAAGTAATGAATGAACCGTTTTGTTTTGTTTTGTTTTACTTATATTGGCAAAGATGACCGAGAACTTAAGAGAAAATTGATGCTCAGTTTCCAGATCTAAGCCAGTTCTCAAACCTGGAGACCATCAATATTAAAGGAAAGCTGAGTCCTCTTGAGAAAAAAAGACAGTGTTTCAGCTGGGCTCGTCAGTGGCTCAGCTTGTAATCCCAGCACTTTGGGAGGCCGAGGCAAGTGGACTGCCTGAGCCCACAGGTTCAAGACCAGCCCAGGCAACTTGGCAAGACCTCTCTCTACAATGAATAAAAAATTGGCCGGGTGTGGTAGCACACACCTATAGTTCTGGCTACTTGGAAGGCTGAGGCGGAAAGATTGCTGGAGCACAGCAGGTCGACGCTGGGGTGGCCATAAGTGTGCCACTGCACTCCAGCCTGGGCAACAGAGTGAGACTCCAACTCAAAAAACAACAAAAAAAGATAATGTTTCTCCAATAGTTCTTTAAGGGGATGTGCTACCATTTACCAGAGTAACTCTACACTGGTGAACCTGGCATCATTTCCCCTCTACCCTGGCCAAATAATAAATCAGAAGACACAGTTTAGCCAGGTAGAATAACAATGATCTGTGCCACCCTCAAGGAATGTCTCCTGCAGAAAACCAGACAGCTCCTGGTGGCCAGCTAAATATGGGGGTGCAAGATGAAAACAACTACCACACTACAGCCCACACAGAGATGAACTACTTCAGTGTTCCTCAAAATGCAGTCCACAGACTAATAACCAGTTCATAAACTTTTTTATCATTCCATGAGATAAGGATTAAAAGTGAGAGTACATGTTTGGAAACATTTAAAGCACTTTGACACTGCTGCAATAACTAATATGTGGTATGATATTTTGCAAAAAGATCACTCATGATGAATGAAAAACAAACCCCAAAATGGTCCTTTCACATGATCATTTTGAGTAGCAAATCTTACCATTAGGCAGGGCTTCATCAACTTTGTATGAAGAAAGAAGTAGTTTGAGGTTAAGATATATATATATTTATCAATTCTTGGGTAGTGGCTAATGGCTCTGCTACTTGATCAGGGGCCTGGAAGAAGAAATGTCACATGGTCAGATACAAGGTCTGAAAACGAGGCATGTGGATGGCCCTGTAGGTTTGGATGCAAAATGTGAACACTCAACAAGGTATTTACAGCAGAGGCAGCCTGAATGACCAGATGGAAAAGATGAATCGTCCATTGAATGCTAGCTAGCCCCTATCCTCAGCCACCTAAGAGCTTGCATGGTAGATGTTAAAATCAACTAGCCATAGTGGCAGGGATGAAGGCTACACATGGGCATAAAAGCATGAATTCCCCCTTACCAAGGCTGATCTTGCTATTGACATGCTAAATGTCTAATCAATAAGCACTGGCCAAAAGTGACCCCCTCAAAATGGTACCATCCCTCAAGGAAGCCAACCAGATATATGGTGGCAAGTTTATTACATCTGATTCCTTCTACTCTGGAGGGCACAGTAACTCATCCTCACTGGGACTGATATGTATTCAAGTATGGTTTCGCCTTCTTTGCCTCTGCCATGCCTCAATTACTGGTATGAGATCCACTGTTCTTATCTTCTTTTATATCACCAGGCTGATAGAATGCTAGAGTGGTCTAAAGGCTGAGCTTTGGAATGACTCTATAGGACTGGCGAGTTGTCCTCCAGAATGCAGCATATGAGTTTAACCAATGGTCATTACATGATGCTCTGTCTCACTGGCATGGGTGAGACAATAAGGGATAGAAGTAGAATTTACAGCACACACCTCTGGACCCACTTGAGAAACCTGCCCATCCTCAGTGGCCACGTCGGGGAATTTGCGCTTCCCATCCTCTCAACTTTAGGCTCAGTGGGATTTGATGTGTTAGCTCCAATGGGTGGAATATTTCTGCCAGGGAATAAATTACCTTCATGCAAGTCCTTTATTTCAGTGCCTGGTTTTAAAGAGAATCTGTGTTAGATTTAACACAGATAGATACTAACATTATCACCTTATAAGTGAGGAATGAGGGACAAGAAGGTTAAACAGACCAAGGTCACACAGTGATAGAGTCAGAAGTTGACCCTCAAAATCTCACTTTTGTACTAAATTACCTCTTTTAAACGTCCATCTTTTTTTAAATTTGTCTTAGAGCAAAGAATTCCTATATTATCTTATGTTTCTAAAGCAAATTGTAGAGGCCAGCACCTCTACAATTAAAATGAAGTACAATTAAATCTGATAATTATTTAAGTTTCAATATAATCAGATATTAACAATGTCTAACTGTTTTCATTTCATGTGATTTATCTATAAGCATGTCCCTTAAAAAAATACCTAAGCACCAAAAAGAAAGATGTCTTTATAAAAAAAATTTCACAACTTACAGATTTTTGAACAATTAACAGGTGAGTTTAAGGCAATAGCTAACAATGATTTTTATCCCTAATAAGTAGGTAGGTCAACCGGACTAGGAGAGTTCAAAAATAAACATAAAACTCCTTGGTACCAGCTAATCCTCACCATTTAGCATTGTCTGTCCATCAACTGGCTCTACACTTAAGGAATTAGAGTGAAGACCTGGGAACTATTATTCAAATCTCAATTTTTTTAAAGACTTAAAATAGGCAAATTTCTACACAGAATGGTATGACAGATAGAGCCTGGAGTCATACAATCCTAGTTTTGCAATTTACTTGCTATACGGTCTAGAACAAGTTATTTAACTTTTTGGATACTCAGTTTTCTAGTCTATAAAATTTGGAAGAAAAAAGAGTGAAGTATGCAAAATGTCTACTACACTATCTGGCACACAGCAGCTACTCAATGAGTAATAGTTTATTTCTTTAAATGTATTAATTCATTCATGTTTACATAGTTACTTGTAATAAAAAGAAACAATTTAGAAAATTCCCAAGGGTATTATAAGTTTACATGGAAATAAACAAATACGCAGATAATAACATGGATTCCACAAGAAGAGGAAATAACAATAGATTAGAAAACAGTAGACTCAGCCATAGGAAAGAAAGCTTAAACTGTTCTAAGCAATGTCTCTGGGATATCAACAGAAACTATTCTGGCCACCTCAGAGGGGTTGACAACAGTATCCATTGCCATGATTTTGAGCTGTGCTGTCTAGCATTGTAGCCTCTAGCCACAGTTGGCTATTAAGCACTTGAAATGTAGCAAGCCCAAATCAAGATGTGATGCAAGGTAAAACACACACTGTGTATTTCAAAAAGTTGGCATGAAAAATGTACAAAATATCTCATTAATAAATTGTTATATTGGTTACATGTTGAATTGGTAATATTTTGATATGGAAGGCTGAGGCGGAAGGATCGCCGGAGCCCAGCAGGTCGAGTGCACTCCAGTCTGGGCAACAGAGTGAGACTCCAACTCAAAAAAAAAAAAAAAAAAAAAAA
>CAUYQG010019260.1:0-20763 GCA_963574415.1 Tarsius wallacei
GCCCGGCTGATTTTTTAATTTATTGTAGAGATGAGGTCTCACCAAGTTGCCCAGGAGGGTCTCGAACCCGCGGGCTCAGGCAATCCACTCACCTCAGCCTCCCAAGGCGCGGGATTACAGGCTGAGCCACCGAGCCCGGCTCATGGTAATAAAATTAATTTTACTTGTTTATTTTTTAAAATATGGATACTAGAACACTGAAATTTGCGTATATTTCTTATATTTGTGTCTTGTAATATAATTCTGTTAACCACTGTTAAACCAACCTGTCCCAAGTGTTGTCAGTTTTGTTCTGTTCTGTCTTTATATTTACTTTTACTAAGTTAAGAAACTTGCTGAAGTCAATTGCCTCAAACATTAGCCCCCAGCAGACCACAACTCAATCAAATCTCTGACTCTGAAGAATCTGTTTGTGACCTCAAGAATTACTTCAGGCATGCTGCACCCTGGCACCATTTTATTTTGTTCTAATTCTTTTGGACATTTTGTATCCTTTCACACCAAAAGTTAACTCTTTACTTCCCATCAAATGAATGATCATGCCCCAAAATAATTTGTTGGCAAGGCGTACTATATTTATTCCATTCCTACGGAGGATATAGCAAAACATTCAACTATATAACAGAACAGTAACTTGACTGGTTTATCCTATCTTGGCAATATGAGATGGGACCCTCACAAAAGACTGGAATTTATTTATAAAAAATTGCATATGTATTCTTACACGTTTCAACTTCAGTCACCTTCAACATAATTGCCCTTTGATGCAATGTACCTATCAAGATGCTTTTTCACTGCTTGAAACAGATTTTTAACTCATCAATTTTGATGCCTTTTAGTGTGTCTGCCATTTTTTGTTTCACCTCTTCCAAATCTTCAAAATGTTTCTCTTTATGGGCTTTTCTCATCTGGGGAAATTAAAAGTCGCTTGGGGTAAGATGGGGTGAATGGGGGAGGGCAGGGCACAAAGGTCATGCCTCTTTTGGTCAAAAAAATTGCTGAACACACAGGGCAGTGTGGGTGGGTGCTTTGTCATGATAGAAAAACCAATCGCCTGTTTGCCTCAAAAAAAATTCACAATCTCTCACAGCAATGCTGTCTGGAACACTGACACTGATGGGTTTCTAGAACACTTTACCTCTAGTGGTGGAAAGCCTGTACCACAAGGGTTCTGCTGTCCAAAGATAATTTCGGTTTTTGGGGGGTCCACCCTTGTACTTTATTTTGATGTAGAAATATGTAACTAGTTTTTTTATAGTCACTTCTTTATCCATAACACTTTTTTTGTTTTGGTTTGCATTAAATCAAATATTATTATTACTATCCTGCTACTTCTTGGTAACATTTAGAAAAAGAAATGAAATTAAAATAACATATTTACTTTGTCCTAGAAGCACATTTCAGGGGTTTTATCTGAAATAAATGAATGCACCAATATGAAAAGATATGAATACATATAAAGGTTGTAGACTGACATTATTTCCATGTTTTATGCATTGTGATATTCTCAATTTAATTTGTATAGAATAATATCATACTGATAAGCAACTTGCCATTAATTTATTTATTTACTTATCAAAATACTGCACATATCCATTATATTCAATGCATGTTAACTAAAATCTTCCCAATATTAATGTGCATGTGTTTATTAAACCCAACTCATATTTTCTTTCTTTTTTAAAAAATATTTGTAATGATTAACATTATATGCCAACTTGTCAATGCTATGGTACCCAGCTTGTTCAAACACTAATTTTGATGTGGTTGTGGCTGAATTTTTTGCATGTTATTAATATTTTAATCTGTAGGATTTGAATAAAGCAAATTGCTCTCTATAAGGTGGATGAGACCCATCCCATCAGTTGAAGGCTTTAAAAACAAAGATTGAAGTTCCACAAAGAAATAACTTGGAATCAAGACTAAAACATTAAATCTTACCTGAGTTTTCAGCTGGAAGGCTTGTACTACAAATTCTGAACTTGTCAATGCCTTATTGAGTATGCCTAATGTGTGAGCCAGTTCCTTAAACTAAAGAAACTCTCTCAACAGATAGAGAGAGAGATAAATAGACAGTTAGCTAGACCATATATATTAGTTACACACATATACAGTATATATTTTAAGAACTTTAATATACTATTCATTATTATCTCTATAATTTCAAATACATTTCTTAGTTTCTTGAGGTGGCACTTGAATTTTGATATTTTCACATAGAGTTACAGTAAGTTATAATGAAATAGCTTTCATAATCATATTTAGATTTTAGAACTATCATTTTAGCTGTAGTATAGAAAAAGTGCTACATTTTATGGCAAGAGATCTAGATACCAGTTAGTAAAAACCTTAAGGAAAGAATGATGATGTTTTTCCCAGGGAGGCTGTATGGTGGTGTTCAGCAAATAAATACATACATTTTCTTTTTTACATGGAAAACAATTATTTATAGTGGCACAGTTTAAGGTATAATCAAAAGAGTGGGTGGTTAACAGTGGACAGGATGAATTATCTGTAGTTATTTTTACATATCTATAATGAAGATTAGATTTTCTCAGAGAGAAAGATGTGACAGAAAATGGGGACAATGTACAGAAAATTCTTAGAAAGCAGTAATAGGAGGAGTGAGAAGAAAGTAAGTCAAATTTTCACTTCACAAATAAACGTTTATAGGCCACATGAAGGACGGTAGACAACACACATACTAGGAACTCAGGAAAATTATATCTTCAGGCAGGAGTTAGGTATCAACAATATTCAGGAAGAGAGAAAGAAATATTCCAAAACAGCTTAACAATAGAACTGGATTTTCTATTATACAGACATTAAAAAGAAACTGTGGACTCTTTATGGATGATTTAAATACCTCATATCATGATTCATCATCATGGATCTCATGGGTATGAGTTTAGAAATAGATGTTGGATAAATACTGGAGAAATCAATACATCAATGAACTTACACTACTACAAACATACTCCTTTTAAACTAATAATTATATGAAGGTATCCCACGGATATTTTAATATTCCTTCTATAATTTATTAAGTATCATCATTGTACCCATGACTAAAAGGATTTGAAACTGACCTGACTTTAGAAACCTTCAAGAAGAGGTATTCAGCCTGCACCGTGGCACATTGGGGCCATTCATATTTAAACTGGAATTACAATTTTATGTACTAAGTGTATCATATCACAGGCATGAAATAAAGATCAATCAAAATTATCTGAATCATTTAGCAGAGCTAGAGGATTTCTCATACCTTGACAAGGTATAGGTAATGAAGTGACATATAAAAATGCCTCAGTTAAAACATAAAGTCAATCATTATAAATTTCTCACACTCAAATTCTATGCATGAAAATAGCAACTTTGATTATATAAAATGTAAACCATAAAATGCAAAGTCAACAGATATATTTCATACCTACAATAAAAGGCATTTTAATATGATGAAAATTGATAGCCCTACAAGGGCACACTGTGGAACCTCATATTCTGAGTGTGAAAATAGGTTAACAATTTTCATCTGAGTGATTTTGAGTAAGTCTGAGCTTCTTTTGTGCCTGTATTTCCTCATAAATAAGATGGAGTTAATAATAAAAATCTACATTATTTTAGTGACTTAATGTATGGAAAGTAATTCATAGAAATCCTGGAACATATAAAGGGTTCTGAGTATTATTTTATGCAGTCTTGAACATAAATTATGCTTTAATTCACCTACATTATTACAATATCTTTG
This sequence comes from Tarsius wallacei, assembly GCA_963574415.1. Taxonomy (NCBI): domain Eukaryota; kingdom Metazoa; phylum Chordata; class Mammalia; order Primates; family Tarsiidae; genus Tarsius; species Tarsius wallacei. The sequence goes on from CAUYQG010019260.1 coordinate 3,749, forward strand.
TTCATTGTTTGATTATTTTATATAATGAACTATATATCTCAAATTTATTCAAAAAGGAAATTTGTGTTATAAACATAAGCAAATTTAGTTAACTTAAACTAAATATTAATGGAGACAAAAAAACTTGAAAAAACACACTAACTTTTAATCACTTACAGCACTTACCAAAAAAGTCTACATCAAAACCAACAGGAATTAATTTTGTAGTGAAAATAATACGAAAGATCTCATCCTTAATATGCAATATTGGAGGAAATAATTAGAAAGACATGCAGTTAATATAGTAGTAGTTCTTTTTCCAGATTTGAATAATATTTATTTTAGCTACGCAGAATCTTTAACATACAACTTTCTTAAAAAGTTAAGTTTATATAAAAACAACTAAATAAAAACAACAAAGAATAACTTTTGTAGCAGTGTGCTTACCATATATTTTATATAAAAGTTTAATTGAGTTTTGCTTTGAAAATACTATCTAAACAAACACAAATCCCCTTCCATTGACTGTGATAAATTTTGGAAGTATTATTCAAGTATTTCTAATAAAAACTGGAAAATAATTCAGGTATTAATACTGCCAACTTGCAATTATTGTTCTTTGTCTCAAATGTATTTGCCAAGATGCTGAAAAGTTTAAAAAGTTTTAATTGTGCCAAATATTTATAAATTCAAGAGGCAACAATATTAGTGATTCTCTTTGAACTGGAAGAAGAGAGTCCAATAATTGCCACCAGGACCAACGTGTGAAGTTTGGATTTAAGAATTTTTAGCAGAGGTGTCATAATGGTCAGAATGGCATTATTTCAAAACTTTAAAAGTGAATAAATGTAAATAACACTAAGTTACACAATTTACTAAAACACACATTAAATCATGAGGGATGGAGCATATTTTTACCATGTGAAATCTTTACATATTTACAAGTCCTCATTAGCTATCATATCCCTAGCTCCCTCTCCCATCTGCTTTAAATTTTCTCTTATGCGAATTAAGTGGCTTTTTTTTTCTAATAATTCCTCACCTACCCATGTTAGTCTCCCTCTCTAGCTCCCTGTGAATGAACTACTTATCTCTCCAAGACATGTTAAATGAAACTCAACATATAATATAGAAATAATCTCATATGTGTGGGAAGAAAAATGATGATAGACTCATTCCAATAGAAACACGAAGGCAGAAGAAGGTCATCTTGGTTTACTCTTAAGTCAGATCTTACTGTCATTTCCCTTGACATTACACTAAGTTAAAGTGGTATGTACCAATAACGGAAGCACACCTGTTGTGCATGCTTCATTTCATTTTAGGGCTATGACTAGAGGAAGTGAGAGTCATTCATATTAACTCTCTTAATTTGTCTTAGCATTGATCTTTCTGATATTTTTTTAAAAGATATATATTTCAATTCCTCAGGCTTCTTGTCTTCTGAAAATCTTTAAAGTTTCATCATTTCAAGCAGATTATAAATTAAAGTAAGTGTGTGTGGGGGGGTCATGTCTTTATTCGCAAATAATGTGATAGTTGATGTAGAAAAATCCGATGAAGTTTACAAAAAGATAAGGAAAAAACTCTGATAAAGCTGTGAATATACAAAACAATTATATTCTACATACAATGATGTACAAAAATTGAAAAAATACCATTTATAATGGTATCAAAAATATGAAACACTGAAAACAAATTCTGACAAAAGATGGGACTGAAGAATACAAGCTGCGCTGAGAAAAATTAACGATGATCTAAATCATTAAATGAAGAAGTATGTCTTTCTCATGGGTCACAGATCAATACCATCAAGGTATCAAATATGCAATAATTAAGATTTGATACTTAATGACAAGACATTTCTTTAACATTGTACCCGTGAATCAAGTTTCTTTTTCATCACTTATCAATAAGAAAAGTTTGAATTCGACACTTTATTGATATGAAAATTATATGGCTATTAAGTTTTTTTAAAAGAGAATTGGAGATTCTGGATTTAAATAATGTTTTTATCACACCCAAATGGGATTCTGTGCCTTCGCCGTTCACTTGATATGGATTTTTAATCTGGATTTTATCTGGTCAGCTGTCAAGCTGGGCGTTGCAGTTCCTGGAACTGCACCGTCCTCAGCCCGGGATCCACGCGGTGACCGGGAAGTAAAGGCGTCTGGATGGGAACGTGACAGCACCCGAGAACTCGGGGATGGCAGCAGCCGCAGGTCCCCCTGAGTGTGTTGCTGCTCCACCAGCTAGAACGGCCCCACAAGCCAGGCCTCAAGAAGTGTTGGCTCCATGGGCCAGCAAACCAGGTCCTGAGAAGTGTTGGCTTGTAGGGCCAGCAAGTCAGGCCCATAAGCATTGCAACAGCTCCCTCCATCTACTCCATTGTCGGTTTCACTTTGCAGGAGGGGGAGAAGGCACAAGTTTATTAAAAAGACAGAAAAGCTTCAGCAGCCTGAGGGAGCCCAAAAGAGAGCAGTCAACCCGGGGCTGAAACCAGGGCTTTATATAGAACTAGGATTGAACTGATTGGCTAGCATTCACAGTGAGCTGATTGGTTGGTACCAGCTGAGCTGATTGGTTAGTACTAAGCACCAATCAGCTAGAGGTAGAGACCCAGTAGTGACCTGATTGGTTGACACTTAGCACCAATCAGATAGAGGCAGGGTGGTGTGTTTTTGAATTACAGAAAGTGGGTGTTTTTACTCTCATTTTAGAGGCTTTCCAGAAGCTTATTACTAGGACCTGCCCTAGCTGCCTGTCAGGTTTTCTGTCTCCTCTCTTGCAGTCATGCTTAACTATATTATTCCAGGTGCTTATTATTGCTACAGAGAAATTAGGAGTGTTCAGTATTAGTAGATATTTTAAATCTCAAAAGATTTACTCTTGTTTTAGTTTTCATTCCACAAAGATAATAATCTCAATTTGATATGGTATATGCAATTCCCTCTTTCATTTCTTTCTTCCATTATATCACCTTGGTTGCCTTTCAAATGTCACCATATTTTTACTGGCATTTCTGCTTTTCCATCCACATTTATGATTACTCTCCTTTATTCTAATCTTTCTTGCTCATATAATAACTTCCCTCTTCCCTCGTTCTCCTTTTTCTCGCTCTGCAAACAAAGCAGAAAAATGTATTTCTTTCTCCCAAAAGATTAACATATTTTGTGTTTGTTTGTGGCTAATTCTCATTGTTAAAGTCTTTTAAAAATATGTATCTTCTTAATTAGTACTGAGACATAAGCTATATACTGATATCCAGTGAATATATAATACAATCCCCAGATAGAACAAATTTTCTTCTGAAATAATACTAATAGAAATCATCATATGGAAAATAGGATTTACCATTTATAGAAATATCATTTGGAGAGGCAGAAATATTCTAATCTATGCTTAGGGATGAAAAAAATGAGTAATGAAATTAACATTTTAAATGAACATACTATTTTCTTTAGATACAACTTATTAGAAAGAAACAATAGTGTTTAAAAAAATTTAGATGTGTTTTGTGGAGTCCAGAAATCACTGAAAAATTAAATAAAAAAACAAACATGTTGTTATGATTATTTAAGCACAAAATTAAGCCTGAGTGTGGAAAGATAATACATACTTCATTGATACATGAAAATATTCTTGATGATTTTATTTTTGTTGTAATATTTTCTCATTAAGCAATGTTGTGGTCTATAATTTGGACGTCATTATGATTTTCTTCCAGGAGATAGTATGATAAATTATTATTTTTTTAAATCCATTCTAAATTAATAAATTATCTTTTAAAATAGCTATATTGGTGTTTTAGTTTACTATGTCAGTGGCTTGTGCTTCTTTAGCAATGTATAACTTGGTAAAATAGAATAAATTAAACTATTTATATGATCACACACGATTTGGGCTTAGGATAATAAATGTATTGCTAATTTTAAAAATCTGCATAAAGCACCAAACTTTTCTCTAGATGTTTTTGTATCCATTTAGTGCCTAAGGATTTAAGAGGAGTCATCCTTTTCTCTTTCTGAGCCATATTTCTTCATGCTTTATCTTATTGACTTTGAATTTGGGATTTTCATCTTCCTCAGAATTAATTTCATTCTGTGATTTTTTTTCTTTCTGTGTTAATTTTATCTTATTATACAGAAAAAATATTCATGAAGTTTACTTTTCTTCCAAGCTGGGTGACTGCATTCCAGTAACATAAACAGAGATTATGGTTGCCTTTGGTAGTAACACAGTTTTGCAGGTCATGAAGCAGATATTTGAATTCATTAACTCTTAGTGAAAGAAGGTGAATTAATAGCATTTTCTGGTATGCTTGGTTAATTTTTTTTAACCCAGAATTTGAATTCTGATTTCCCTGCTGCTTAATTCATTATTTATGCCCTTCTGTTTTCTACCATATTAGCTTCCCTCCTCCAGAGTAACAAGATTATTTCACTAATTGCAAAAAAATTACTAGGCAATTACTAACACTAGCTCCTCAATACACCTATTTGATTGCATCCCACACAGTAAACAAATAGAAAACTGAAAAGATATTTACATATTAGTACAATTTTGTAAAATTTTTAGTCATGAAGTTTATTATTTATATGCAAAGTTTAATGTTGTCATTAGGATAAATACTTTCAAATGATGACATTTGTATTGACTTGCATTCCCTTAAATTACAACATTAATTACTGAGAGATTATATTTTGCTTTTTGAAGAGTCGATTATTATACCTCTTCCCGTATGAAAACTGTCTAAATTTTTTTAAATGTTGGCATAAAATAAAGCAAGTCAATTTTAGTGAATTTGAGTATGCCAGACAATTACAGTTGGGTTTGCTTAGGGAGTAAAGTCCAGAGTGTTGTGCCAATGTTTCTTTTTATATTTCATAAATGGGGAATAGACATTTGACAATATTGGGAGTTCTAGGTGGGTTTTTTTTTGTAGTTTACATATTTTGGACTTTGTTTTGTTCTGTTTTTTAAAAATTTTTGCTTTGATAGAATGTCTTGGATGAGCTAAAATTTACATTATCATCTTGACATTATATGTGAACAGTAAAATATAACTGAAGGAGAGAATCATTTTTAAAGAAACCTCTTCAAAAGTGTTATATCATCTTGGTTGTCTTTCAAATGTCAACATATTTTTACTGGAATTTCTGCTTTTCCATCCACATTTATGATTACTCTTTCATGTCTTCTTCTTTTAGTCTTTAATACTTCAGGGATATAGACAAATGATAGACAATTCTATAAATTTTATTTTCAAAATCCTACAATACTTTCACATGGAAATACTGTACTGACTATATGGATTTATCTCCATTGTCTCAGAAAATCTCCCTAAAATGGCAATAGTGGGAACGTTTGAGAGATGATTACTACATAAAGAAAAGGAAACTATAAATGAATAGAACAGCAACACATTGTCAAAATATAGAAAGCACAAGAAAGTGGAATCCTAAACACATAGTGGAAAATATCAAAGTTCTACCTGATTTGCATGACTAAATTCTCAAAGGCTTAAGAATTAGTGGCCTCAGATTTACCTGAAATTAAGGTCAAAATATGGCAGAAACTAAAAAGATAAGGTGATTATTTATGAAAGAGTTCAGTGCCTCAGATCGCTTGCCCCATTTTTCACCCTAAAATAATTTCTCTCCACTCTTTCCAAGGACTAAACAGTATTTCTTTCAAGGAGAAAAACACAGAATCTCATTGAAGTCTGCCAGCAATGGATGAGAGAAAGGGTACTGTTTTGCACAAAAAACATTAAGTGAAAACCTATTAGAGCACAACCTGCATGTGTGCAGTTTGTGCCCTGCAAAAACGTAGCCTGCTGAACAGAAAAGGAACCGCTGAAGGAGAGTCCTCATTCCTTTGCTGACAGGACTGTCTTTGTAGAGGTGTGGTCTCCTGTGCAGTTTAAAGTTCTGAAAACTACATACTGAACAATGCAACTCAAATCCTCATTCCCCGGTTTTCTCCCAGAACAAAACTGAGAGTTAGATTTATAAATCCAGGCAGAATAGTGAAAGGTTTTTTGAGAGGTAAACTATAATGTAAAAGTTTTAAAACAACATGCACCGCCTCCCCCCACCCCCCCAAACAAGCTCACAAAAACAATTATTTTCCTTAAAAATGTCACATTTACAATTTGAGGGAAAATGAGAAATAAGTTGTCAAAAATACTTAGACACAACCTAACCACATTAATACTGTTGTTCATTCTGGCTCTTTCTGTGGGCCTCAAACAATCAGAAGAATATTAGTCTTCTTGGTTTTTGTATTGCTTTAGTTCTACTTCATGTATTTTGTATAATTTTCCTCCTCTTAAAACAGTTATTCATGCCTGGTGGCTCAAAGACTAATAAGCAAAAGACTTAGAAATCACATATAAATAATTTTTAGTGCATTGCCTGGTGCTAAATATGTTTTGTTAAGAATGTGTAAAATTCCAAATATGCGAGGCTATGTGTAGCTGCTTACTTACCCAAATATATAAAAATAAATTACCCAGGCATGATGCATAATAAGTTATTTACTAATTAGAATGACCAATTATATGAGAATTAGAAATTAATTTAAGAGACTACTCCTACTTATCCTAATAGCAAATATGAGAAAGAAAACATATTTGGTAACAGAAAATTTATCATATTATGTTTCTTAAGTGGTTGTTCCTGAGTTGTGTTTACTATATGTTTAGTTAAAGTTTAGTCCTGTCTTGTCAGTTTCTAATTCCTTCAGCCTTTTTTGAACTCCAATCTTTGTGTGAGGAAATATGAAGGAAAACCTGTGTTTAATAGAAGCTCTTTTGCTGATTTAACAGAAAATCAAATTACTCTTTTCTTTATAAATGATACTGATAGATGGTACTCACAGCTCACTGCTCAAGTACTTGACTTTCTCAAAGATTTTATGCCAGCTGCATTTTTTTTCTTCTAAAAATGCTTATCCACATTCGCAGGAATAACTCACTAAGCATGAATTATTAAAAACATTTTGGTTAAATTGTGTTTGATAGAATGCTAAGATACGAATATTTGCATCTCCCCTAAATTGACATGTTGAAATCCTAATGCTCAAGATGACAGTATTAGAAGGTGGAGTGGTCAGAAGAGAGCCTTCATGAGATTATACCCACGATAAAAGAGGCCCGGGGAGCTCTCACCCCCTTCTACCAAGTGTGGAAAAGGCACCATCTCTGAACCAGTAAGGGGGCACTAAGCAGACACCAAAACTACTCACAACTTGATCTTGGACTTCCTAGTCTCCAGAACTGTGAGAAATAAACTTTTGTTTATATGAAACCCAGTTTATGTTATTTTGTTATAACGACTCAAATGCGTTAAGACAGAGAGGTAATGTTAAAATTTTGTTAGTGAAGGTAGAGGAACTTATAAACATCTACAATTATTTTGCAAATAGTTTTCTTGCAACTGATTTATAGTTATTGCTCCACTTAAAATAAGAAAGGGAAATTATGTCTGATATGTTAATAGCATATGTTTAAAAATAAAAGTGTTACTCAATTTTACAAAGGAAATCACATATGCTTTATTACACCAAAATATAGCAAGATGTTTATGATCCCTATTTTAATGACCTCTTTTACATTGGATAAGAATATTTTTCTTATATTGAGAAAACCCGAGATTTAGCAAAACTTGTATAAATATTTCCATTTAGACAAAATGACTTAGATACAGCTTCAGGAGTATGTTACATTATCATGGAGTTTTACTACAGTCTATAATTTTACTTTGTTAAGTCACTAATCATGTAGAGATAGGTATTTAAGGAAATAAAGGAAACAATTTACTCCTTGGTGTCCTGCTTTACGGTATTTGTCAGCTCTATGTATCATTACAACTGGAAACTAGATGATTACAAATTAAGAATATTTTTAACCCAGTAATTTAGAGGAATATTTTTTAGTGAAAAGACTTTTAATGAGTACTTTATCACTTCTGAGATTTTTTAAATAAAATGCAAGTTAATTATCTTTTCCATCAGTCTCAACTCTCTGTCTTAGAAATATATGTCAATTAGCAGACAAATCACCTTAAAATAGATAACTAACTCCTCAGCAATGCATCTATAAAGTAAGACAAACATTTTTTTTAGTATTTTCTTTCACCTGAGAGTTCACAAGCTGTTTTTTTGAAAGTAATAAACTAATGTTTATTAGCAGCAAATTTTTTAAATTATTTATTGTATATTGGAAAAAGGAAATCTCTGGGTCTTTCTGATAAGATGAATTACAGATTTTTTAAAAGGCATTTCAAATTTAAATTGTTTTTCCAAATTTTTCTTTACAGAAAATGGAATTTGGAATAGAGAAATACTAGGTTAAAATTAGTTGGTACAAATATAATCCAGGATACAGAAGTCACAACCCGAGCCTAGTTCATAACAGGGTTTGGAGGCTTCCTAGTTACAGTATGTTTGAGTGAAATTCTATTTAGGTCTATACTTTGACAAACAACAGTGATAGACTTTATAAAATAATGAAAAAAGATATATGAAAGAAAAAAATTAGGCTGAAAATGAAGAAAACTTGTCTTTGTATGTTTTCTGACGCTATGATAATACTACAGACTGGGTAATTTATAAAGAACAGAAGTTTATTTAATTTATGGTTCTAGAGGCTGGGAAGTCCAAGAGCATGGTGCTGGCATCTGAAGAAGGTCTTCTTGCAGTACCATAACATGGAAAAGAGCATCACATGGTGAAGGGGCAAGAATAAGAGAGCCAGAGATAGCTCACTTTTATTTTTTATAAAAGCCTCTACCATTGTAACAAATTCACTCCTGTGCTAACATATTTAACCAGTTAATGTGGACAGAGCCCTCATTAATCTATTGATTATCAATCTTTCGATGAATTATTAAAAATGTTTGTGTCTCCCCCAAATTGATATGTTGAAATCCTAATGCTCAAGGTGATAGTATTAGAAGGCGGAGTGATGATGGCTGAGAAACTAAGTTTCCAACACTTGAAACTTTGGGAAACGTATTCAAACTATAGCAGGACTTAATACTTGGAAGAAGAAAACAGTACAGGTTAGTTCTAAGTTTGTTATAGATATCAGCCTTCAGGATGATCCATGTGCTGTGGTTGCCAGGATGGGGGCACTTTAAACCTCTAATAGGAAATTCACAATTATATGTTCATTGGGAATCATGAACCATGGTTCATAGCAACCACAGGCACTGGAATATATGAAAGAAATCCCAAGAAGGAAAGACCAGAGAAACATGTGTAATTTTATTGTGAATCACTGAATTTTGGCTTAATCCCACATGCAGGGGAACGGATTCAAGAATTACAGCTAAGGCTAAAATAATTCCAGTGAAATAAATTGTCATTCATTGCAGAACGAATAATTTGAACCTTTTGTTTTAGCCAAGTTCTCTACATGCTTTATACAACTACATTTTGTTGGAGGAACATAACATGTGTATTCCCAATGTTCAGGACACTACTCCAAATTCTTTCACATACAAAGAAGCAGAGATATATGAAAAGAGATCATCAGTTGTGATCAACACAGAGATGGTTCTGATGTGATAAACAGCAGAGAAAAATGTTATACTGATAATATAACTATACTCAAAGATTCACAGAAGATCATGTTTCGCATGAATAAAAAGATTAATTTTATGAGTAAATGATAAATGAAATAACAGATTCAAAGAATAAAGTGTAAACCAAAAAGTAGGTCAAACTAACATTAAAAAATCACTTTAAGCTGAGACCCGCCTGGGAAACTTGGCAAGACCTCATCTCTACAACAAATCAAAAACTAGCCAGGTGTGGTAGTGCATGCCTGTAGTTCCAGCTACTTGGAAGGCTGAGGTGGAAGGATCGCTGGAGCCCAGCAGGTCGAGGCTGCGGTGGCCGGGAGCAGCCACTGCACTCCAGTCTGGGTGACAGAGTGAGACTCCAACTCAAAAAAGATAAATAAATAAAATGAAAAAATCACTTTATTAGCGTAAGATAAAAATGGATAAAGAAAAGGCAAAAGTCAAGTAGAAAGTAAGTAAATTTAAAACATAGAACAATCAAAAGGATCGACAGATTCTGAAGACAGAAAGGACAATAAGAAAACACAAACATATATTAAAAACTAAGACGAGGGTCAACAAAATTTAACAAAATTGTTTTCTTCAATTTCCATATTTGATGAACAATATAAATTTACAAAATCAATAATTTCAGTAAATAAAGAACAAGCTAAAAAGTTGGACAAATAAAAAAAATAATCCATGGATACATTTAGTCAAGCTGCTAAAACCAAAGAGAACATCTTAAACTAGCCAGACAAAAATGACAACATTGTATAGGTGATAAGGCAAAATAATTTGAAAGACTGCTGATCTAAGTAAAATAAATTAGTCTTAAGGGATTTCACTTTGTTTTATTTTGCTAAATGACATTCTCAAATGAAGAAAATTATAACGGTAGAGAACAGATAAGTTATTGCCAGGATTTAAGAGGTAAGAAAATATCTGACTACAAATGGATAAAAGAAGAAAAGTTTTTTGGGGGTGATGGGCTATCCCTGTGATCATGGTGGCAATTACACAACTTTATGTATGTGTTAAAATTTGTAGGACTGTACAACAAACTGTTAACTTTATGCTAGGTTAATTAAATAAAATAAATCCTCTAGATTGTCAGAATGACTATCCAGAGTAAGATATAACTCTAGGCCATCAACAGAAATACACTTTAATTATAGAAATACAACATTTGAAAGCAATTAACTTAACGGGTATATCATGCATCAATAAGCATAAAAAGGCTAGAGTGCCAATTAAAATACCAGGTAAAGGCTGGGCACTGTGGTTCACACCCATAATCCCAACACTTTGGGAGACTTAGGCAGGGGGATTGCTTGACCCCAAAAGTTGAAAACCAGTCTGAGCAACATAGACCTCATCTCTACAAAAAAAATCAAAAAATTAGCTGAGTCTAGTCCCAGCTACTTGAGAGGTTGAGGAAAAAGCTTGAGCCCAGGTGTTCAAGGCTGCAGTGAGCTGTTTTGTGCCACTGGACTCCAGCCTGCAGCCTGGGTCAACAAAGTGAACCCCAGACTCAAAAACAAACAAATAAACAAAAAAACAGGCAAAGAAACTTCGATTAATGCCAGAGATACCGAAGCGTATTCCATAATGGTAAAAAAATACCAGGCTGGTCTCAGTGGCTAAGCCTGTAATCCCAGCAATTTGGGAGGCCGAGGTGAATGCATTGCATAAACCCATGGGTTCAAGACCAGCCCGGATATCTCGGTGAGACCACATCTTTACAATAAATAAAAAATTAGCCAGGCACCGTAGTGCGCTCCTGTAGTTCAGGCTACTCGAAAGGCTGAGACAGAAGGATCGCCAGAGCCCAGCAGGTTGACACTGGGGTTAATGCAGATTTTTCAGGTCAGCCTGGGCTTCAAGAGTGTCAGCTTAATGGGTCAGTCAAGCTCCAGAGTCGTCGAGGAGCTGGCAAGCCTAGCCCCTTGGGTGTCTCAGCTTCGGAGTCTGACCTTCTTCTAGCAATTCTCCTGGTTCACCAGCTCTGTTGATTGGCAAGCCAGCCTCAGGGGTGCACAACTTTTTGACTCCAATGATCTTCTGCAGCTTTTCATGGTTGAAGTTCTCGTCTCATGCCCAGGAAGAATGAGGGAGATGGCAGGCCAGAAAGTGAGTAAGCAAGATTTATTGAGAGGACAGAAAATCTCTCGTGGTGGGAGGGGACCTGAAGGGGTTGTCAGTCTGGGGCCAAAACCAGGTGCTTATATCACCTTAAGTCCAAGCCTATTGGATCCTACTGACTGTGAGCTGTTGTTATTTTGATTGGTCAGTATTAAGGACCAATCAGCAGGAGGAAGGGCCTCATGGTGAGCTGATTGGTTGCTTTTCGATCCCAGCAGTGAGGAATTTAGCTCTAGCTTGAGAGGCTCGCAGGGAGCTTGTTCACCACCAGGAGTTCACCACATTGTTACCAGAGGACTCACCTGTCTGTCTGCCTAGCTTTTCTCTAGCTATCTCCTGTCTCAGGGTGGCTGTGAGTGTGCCACTGCACTCCAACCTGGATGACAGAGTGAGACTCCAACTTAAAAAAAAAAAAAATCAGAAAGCTGAAGCAAATTAAATCCAAATAAAACTTTAAAAAAAGAATATACCAATATATCTAGAAAAAACAATTCTGGTTGTACATATCTTCAATAAGAAAGTTTTAAAATGCATGAGGCAAAAAGTAGCAGTTTAAAAGGAAAAAATGATTTCAGAGTTCTAGTTTAGAATTTTAATATTTCTGTGCACAATAGGTAGAACAAGACCAAAATACACAGAGACATAAATACCCTAAACAGCAGTATTAGCCACCTTAACATAATTGATTATTTTAAAACATTGTATTAAATAACTACAGGATGCACATTCTATTTCAAGTGTTTATATTACAGTCATCAAGATAGTACATATCCTAGTCTACCTTTGGCTAATTATACCTGCCTTTAGTAATTTTAAAAATATTGATATCATATGGACTGTATCTTTGTACCAAAATGGAATTAAGTTAGCAATCAAGAAGAATGAGATATTCAGAAAAAAACAAAATATATGGAAATTATATAAGATGCTTCTAAATATTTCATAAGTCAAAATTAACTTTGAAAATATTTCCAAGTGTTTGGTAAAGGAAATGCAGCATTTCAAAATAAATAAGATACCCAGGGTGCAGACATGCTTAGAGGAACCTCTATAAGTTACATGCTTAATTTAAGCAAAACAAAGACCTAAGATCAATGGTCTAAGTCTTCTTTTTAAGAAGCTAGATTTAAAAGAGCTAAATAAACCCAAATTTAAAAATTACATACTATGAAATGTGCAAAGCTAAGTGCCATGTGACAAATAGATCAGTCCCTGAATTCCAGAAAATATTTGAGTCTTCAAGACAATCAGACATAAAAATATACAAATGATATTGCTGGTTGCCTACAACTCGACAGTGTCACAGTCTCCTAGTGTTATTGCCAGTAGCAAAATGTAATGACAGCTGTATAAATGACAAAACCAGATTTCAGTTAAAGAAAAAAAAGAAGAAAAACATCAAATAAACAGAGTAACTGAGAGGAAAAACTTTATAACAGCATGGCTGATGCACCCTGGCAGCAGAGAAAAACTATCTCATTGACTGGATACCTGTGAAGTTCAATTCTGGGTATCTTGCTGAAACTTACATCCCTGAAAGGACTGCTCTCAGGCAAAAGCATTAAGATCAAAGAATGTGTACCTAACATATTTTGTATGGGTGTCTAGAAGAATTGGCTCTCAAACAAACAGGATAAGAGATATTTAATGAAAAAATAAAGACAAAAAATGACCAAGGTTTATTATTGATAGAAAATAGTTTCCTCATGTGTTTATTATAGCTATAAGTGATCTTAGGTATTTGCATATCTCAACATTGCAATATCCAGAATGGGGTTATTTTCTCTAAGGAATTCTGCAGCTTACAAATAAAAGGACATGTTTTCATTTGTTTTGGGATCTAGTGTCAAATACACTAGTTTTCCCATTTTAAAATTTATCACAAGATTTTTTTTTTCCTGACTCCCAAATGTGGTATAATTAGTCACAGTGGCGTCAGGGCCAGGTGACAGTTTTTCTTTTTCAATTGCTTCCTAATTTTCATTTTCAGTGAACTAAGGTAGAAAAGAAACAATTTGAAACATTAAACAAAAGAAAACATGAATTAACACCGCTATAGATGTCCAAATAAAATGATCAGTTGTAGGTTTTTAATACAATTATTTAAATGTATATTTAGACCTTTTTCTCTTTCGCCAAAATCCTGGATCCTAACAATATAAAAATAATTACTTAATTGCTTTAGGTGAGCAAGAATGATCATTCAAAATAGAGGGCATGAGGGCCACCTAGAATTCCAAATTTTACCAGCATGCAGCCTACTTATATGGTAAATGCTCACTTGTACCCCATATATCCAAAATAAATAAATAAATACTTTTTCAGGGTATAAGATAAATGGGACAATACTTTTGAAAATAGAAGTTTAGTGTTTGAAGTGAACAAACAAAAAATCATTTCTTGATAACATAAGTGTTTGTGCAGTTCTGAATAACTAATTCACAATTTGCCTTTATTCTTTGCTTTCCTCTTTTTTGCTCCTTTCTAGACATAGTGCTACTTTTAATATGAAAGGAAACTGGAGAATATAATATCTTAGTAAATGGAGTCAAAAATCAGAAAGTACTGGAGCCTGAATCATACTCTTTATGAAAAGAATGAACAAATACAAAGTAAATAAATATATTTAGTGTCAACATTTCTATACATTTGGCTACATTTCTCAGTACAACAGAAAATCAGAACACTCTTAAAACTTTCCCAGCAGAAAATGTAGCAAATCCTCAAATTTATAAATGTATTTAAAAGCTAATCGTAATAAATGCTGGCCACATATATTTGAAACCCATACAGAAAACTGCCATCTTATATAATTTTTCATCGTGATTTCCCATGCAATTTCTTATTTTCTAAATTCTGTTCATAATAAAACCAGTGTAAATTATGTGTTTTAACAATCTGCATCTTCATGTTAATTTAGCAGTATAGTTTTTTTGTTTTCAAAAGTTCTAATGTTATAATATTACTAAATATTTGGCAAAGTCAAACTTAATACAAAACAAAACAATATTGTATAAAAGATAAAATAATAAAATGAAATGTTTTAACAGTAACATGTCAATACAATAAAATATTTTAAAATAATTTTTCTCTTTTTAAGAACATTTTATTAAAATGTAGTGTCAAGATACCTGATTCTTAGGTATTTTTAAATAATTAGAAGTCAAGTTATTTAACTTAATATTTTTATTTTTTGATTTCCATAAAATAGCTAAAGTTCAAAATCAAACTATATACTACATACATTGTTGTCTGTGCAAGTTCCTTTATGGAAAAATTTTATTAGACAAATATTTGTATTAGATTTGTTTTAAATATTTTATTTCTTTTTATTGTTTTCTTTGTAGTGGCTGTCTCTGTCTATTTCCTCACACAAAATATAGCACTTAATGAAAATTTCCTTATCCTACTATTTACATCTTAACTACCCTTGACAACACCACTTGATTTCTTAAGAACACCAATGAGATCACCAATTGCCACAGGTCATTCTGAGACACCTGTTCTTCCAATTGCATTTTTCAGCAGCAAAGCCTTCAAGAATAATAATTCTTCAGAATTTGTGCAGTCAACCTTTTATTGATAGCATCTAGATTTTTCAGTTGTTGGTTGTTAAATATGACATTATACATGATTTTATGAAGATGTCCTTTTTTTGTTTTTGCCTGTATGTTATTATTTTTTATTTCAATAAAGGTGAATTGATAGTCAAGGGAAAATACTCTATTTTTCTTGATCTTTCCAAATTTACCACACTAAACTTTGTATCATTTTGCATTTGCATTTTCACCTATAATATATGAGAGCGATTGTTCCATTTCTGAATATCAGACTATCGTTAAACTACACAATTTTTGCTAATGCAATGTGTATATCTATGCTATGTAGTATGACTTTACATTTGGTTTATTTATATTATTATAAGAAGTAAAATTTCTTTGGTCTTTTCTCACATATTTTTAATTTTTTTTTTAATTTTAAAGGTGTGGGTTACAATTTATGGTTAGGTATACAAATGTTCTTTATGCAGGTACCCTTGTTGATGAAGTGTGCCCCCCTCCCTTGGCAGGTTCCCAACACTGCCAATCCTACCACCCCGGCAGTTTCCAACTACTACCAATCCTTTTCTTATAATATTATGATGATAGTTCAATGTCCGTTTATGAGTGAGAACATGTGATACTCAGTTCTTTGTTTCTGTGATACATCACTCAGTATTATAGACTCTAAGTCCACCCACGCTGCTGTAAAGTTCATGATTTTATCCTTCTTTATGGCTGAATAATATTGCATTGTGTATGCGTAACACATTTTAAAAATTCTGTCCTCTTTTGATTGGCAGCATGGCTGGTTCCATGTTCTTGCTATTGTGAACAATGCTGAGAGAGACATGTGTGCAGGTATCTTTTCCATAGAGTGATTTGAGTTTTTCTGGGTATATTCCCAGTAGGGGGATTGTGGGATCATATGGAAAGTCAATTTTTAGATCTTTTAGAAATTGCCACACTGTTTTCCACAGAGGCTGTACTAGTGTACACTCCCACCAGCAGTGTAGAAGTGTTCCCTTTTTGTCACATCCTCTCCAGCATCTGTTGTTTTATGAGTTATTGATGATGGACATCCTGACTGGAGTTAGGTGGTATCTCAGTATAATTTTAATTTGCATTTCTTTGATAACTAGTGAAGCTGAGCATTTTTTCATGTATCTGCTGGCTGCTTATAAACATAGAAAAGAAGATTAAAAAGACAGAACAAAACCTCCAAGAGATAAGTGATTATTTCAAGAGACCGAACATGAGAGTAATAGGACTTCCTGAGGCAAAAATAGGGATAATGACCACTCTGGAGCAAACATTCCATGAAATTATACAAGAAAACTTCCCTCAACTCATCAGTGACATGACCATTCAAACACAAGGGATTCAGAGAACCCCTGCAAGACAACAAATGAGGAGACCTACTTCTAGACACATAATAATTGCCTAAAGAAAGTAGTTATGAAAGAAAAATTGCTAAGGGCAACAAGAGAAAAAGGCCAGATCACTACAATGGAAGACCAATTAGAATAGCAACAGATTTATCTACAGAAGCCCTGAAGGCTAGGAGAGCTTGGAGCCCTATCTTTAAAGTCCTAAAAGACAAACAATTTCAACCAAGGATAACCTATCCAGCCAAGTTAAGCTTCATCAGTGAGGGAGAATTAAGATCTTTCCCAGATATCCAATCCCTAAGAACCTATGCTGCCACCAGACCACCTCTACATGAAACACTTAAGAAAGTACTAAACACAGAAGAAAAGGGAAAAAGAACAACGTTCTT
>CAUYQG010019262.1:0-58422 GCA_963574415.1 Tarsius wallacei
TTATTTATTTATTTTTTGAGTTGGAGTCTCACTCTGTCGCCCAGACTGGAGTGCAGTGGCTGCTCCCGGCCACCGCAGCCTCGACCTGCTGGGCTCCGGCGATCCTTCCCCCTCAGCCTTCCAAGTAGCTGGAACTACAGGCGCGCGCTACCATGCCCAGCTAATTTTTTGATTTATTGTAGAGATGAGGTCTCGCTTGCCCAGGCGGGTCTCGAACCTGCGGGCTCAGGCAATCCACTCACCTCAGCCTTCCAAAGGCGCGGGATTACAGGCTGAGCCACCGAGCCCGGCTTGCCTGGCTAATTTTTGTATTTTCTGTAGAGACAAGGTCTTGCTCTGTTGCCTAGGCTGGTCTCAAACTCTTAGGCTCCAGCATTCCTCCCATCTTGGCCTCCCAAAGTGCAGGGACTACAGGGGCACATCACCATACCTGGTTAGTTTTTTGATATTTTGTAGAGATGAGGTCTCACTGTGTTGTCTAGACTGGTCTCAAACTCACAGGCTCAAGTAATCCTCCCACCTTGGCCTCCCAAAGTGCTGGGATTACAGGCATAAGCCACCACACCTGGCCTCCTCTGATCACTTCTAACACTTTCCTTACATCTTATGTTGTCCTTATTATTGACGGCTTTGTGATAACTCCTGCTCAGTCTTTTAACATTTCCCTATATGTCTCCTAACCAAGAGTTAGAACCATGGAATCATAGAGCTTTAGAGTGGGGAGGGATTTTTAGTGATCCTTTCCTTCAGCTGTATGTAGCAGGGCACTTTCTATAAGCTCCTTGAAGCACAGACCTTTATGTTTCATTTCTTTTAACTTTCTTATCACTGTGTCTATTCAGAAAATATTTATTGAATGCTGCTGTGTGGCAAGTCTTGGGTTAGAGACTGTGATATGATGGTGAGCCAGATGCAATTTGAACTCTTAAATTCCGACATGTTTGTGCTTTGACATGTTGGTGCAACACCTGGTACTCATTTAGGGTGTTCTGCAGCAGTAGATGATGAAGACATCTGTGCCAAAGGAATGAATGAATGAGCATTCACTGCTAACCTGAAGTTGATGATGGTAAATTGACTTAAAAATTATGAAATTGCCTTGATAAATTATAGGATTTCAGTCTTTCCTGGAAAGTAAATACCATTTCATGAAGACTGGGGATGGGTCAAGGTGTGGAGAATACTTCTGAGTACCTGAGTGAAATGGGGGGTTCTGAGTTAAGATACCCAAGACAGTCAGGTGCGGTGGCTTCAGCCTGTAATCCCAGCACTTTGGGAGGCCAAGGAAAGAGGATTGCCTCCCGGGTTCAAGACCAGCCTGGGCAACAGGGTGAGACCTTGTCTCTATAATAAATCAAAGCAATTAGCCGGGCGCGATAGCACATGCTTATGGTTCTGGCTAATTGGAAGGCTGAGGCGGAAGGATCGTCAGAGCCCAGCAGGTTGACGCTGGGGTGGCCATGAGTGTGCCACTACCCTCCAGCCTGGGAGACAGAGTGAGACTCCGACTCAAAAAAGAAAAAAAAAAAAGATTCTCAAGAGACCCAGAATTAATCTCCCTGTGGGAGACCCATCACAGTGTGGAGGAAGGGTGGGGATGAGTCAGTGGCGGCTGCCATTGGCTGAGGGGTGAATCAGCCCTTGATATCAGCAGGGCGGGGGATGCTACATCCCAGCATCTAAGATCTGCTGGGGAGATCCACCAGAAGGTTCTGACCTCTCACCAGGACCCCCACTGTAGAGGATGGAATCCTCTTCCTGTCTTGCTGATGACTGTTTATGGGAAAGTTTTTTTTATGCTTGGCGATAGCACACACTGTCAGACTCATTTATTTCCTTCCAGTGCACTCCCCCAGGGGGATGTTGTACTGCCAAGTGGCTCTGCCTGTGTGCCAGGCTCCAGTGGCTTCCAGCACCTGGGGGTCTGATTTCCAATGATGCTACACTCCATCACTCAGCCTGAGAATGTCTTAATTTAGCACAAAGGGTGACTGCCAAGAGCGAGAGCTGCTGAGGGCAGAATTGCCAGTGGTGGTCACTGCTGGTTGCAAACGTGGCCGGTCTCTGGGGGTTCCTCAGAGTCCTCTACTCATTTAGAGTGTTCTTCATCCTGACACTGTGTCATCACTCCTAGCACCACCATCATCATCATCAAGCACCACTACAGATTATGCCTCATCAAATAGGTTTGTAATTATTTCTTCTTTTTTTTTTTTTTTTTTTTTTATTAGAAGTCTCACTCTGTCGCCCAGGCTGGGGTGCAGTGCCACCACAGCGTCAACCTGCTGGACTCTGGAGATCCTCCCGCCTCGGCTGTCCAAGTAGCCGGAACTACAGATGCACACTACCATGCCCGGCTAATTTTTGGTTTATTGTAGAGATGAGGTCTCGCCAAGTTGCCCAGGCTGGTCTTGGACCCATGGGCTCAGGCAATCCACTTGCCTTGGCCTCCCAAAGTGCTGGGATTACAGGTTGAGCCACCGAGCCCGACCTGTAATTATTTCTTACTGGGGTGATTTTCTGGGTGGAGAAGCCCTTAATCAACAGGAAAGGTGCTTCTATTCTAGGAATGATGTTACAAACTGGCAGGTACAGAAAAGAAATGTGTTTTGTTTTAGCTTGGGAACTCCCACTGTGACTATCAGTAACTCAGCCTGCTTGGGACCAATAATGCTTGCCCTAAGCCACTTCAGAAAATCGTGGTGGGAGCTGAGTAAGTTGTGGATGGAATGAGTTTTGGAAGAATTAGTAAAGGGGTATAGTATGAGATGTTATGTGTGATGTGTGTTCAATGTCACAGTCAAGAAGTTATATTGAAATGAGTCTAAGCAATTTAACCCTAAGGATTCTCAGCTGTAAATAATAGAAACTCAACCCACACTGAATTAAGCTAGAAAACAAACTTTAATTAGTGTACATAATTGAAAAGTCTAAGATTGGGTCTTACTTCAGGCATAGCTGGATTCAAGACCGAAAAAAAATACTACCAAGTCCCTGTCTTTGATCTCAGTAATCCTCTCAACTGTGTGGTGCCTTCATTCCTAGCATTTCCAGGCTCCATGTGTTGGCAAGGTAGCTGGGGCAGGTACAATCCCTCAAGTTCAAGCCTGGTGGGATGGTGTGAATGCCTTTCTTCCTTGCCTTGCAAGTGAAGTTTCACAATTAACTTGAATTGAGCCTGATTAGTTTGGCATGGGCCATGTGTCTATCTTGAACCAATCACGGTGACCAAAGGATGGAACTGGCTTATTCCTGGGTTTTATCCTGGAGTAAGAAATGGGGGGGGGGGGGTCCCATGTGGGTCACCATGTAAAATTAAGGCACATCCACTGGACATCCACTAGAAAGACTAACTGGTGAGGACTGTCAAGTGACCGTCTTGCCTCAACCTCCTGAGCAACTGGGACTATAGGCACATACCACCACACTTGGATATTTTAAATATTTTTTTTGTAGAGACGAGGTCTCACTATGTTGCCCAGGCTGGTCTTGTACTCCTGGTCTCAAGTGATCCTCTTGCTTCAGTCTCCCAGAGTGCTGAGATTACAGGTGTAAGCCCCTGCACCTAGCAAGTGAGAAACTCTTTAGGAAAAAACAAAACAAAACACTCACACACACACACACACACACACACACACACACATGAAATCAGTCATTACTACCAGCAAACAGTAATATGTTTAGGTAGAATTGTATTGTCTTAATATTTCTCAAAGAAAATGTGCTCACGTCTCACAGATATGTGTGCATTTCACATTGTACATTTCCTATTGAGGATCCAAAGTCACTAATCATGTCTTCTAGTGACGGAAGTGATCAAGCCTGAGCAAATATATTCATACTCTCCCCATCACACTCATTCAAAGTGCTCACTTGGCAATTAACCATGCAGTGATTGCAGTGTAGTTTGTATTGTTATTTTGACTCTCAAAATTTTAAAAATCTCTTAATGAGTCTGTGGTTTGTATTCTAACCAGATAGTATATCCTAAAGACAGAGACAATATTCACACTTCTTTGCCTAATACTGTATGCTCAAAAAGTTTTTGTTGGTTTTCTTTAAGTTAAATATTCTTCATCAGAGATACAAAATGTGAGCAAACACATTTTCACATTAAACCTGTAAGCATGGAGGTTTATTTGTTGATTATGGAATGGGATTGTAGCTATTCAAATGCCCTTGATAAGATGGTAAAATTATGACATGAGAACTACTCATCTGTCTAGGCCCACAGCAGGCAAAATGAATCAGTCATGCCACTGTTTTCTAAATGTGGACATGACTTTGGAATTTGTCTCAATATAGCACTTTAGAAGGACATTACTAATTGATTAAGGTGTTGGACCAAAATGATGCCCATTTGCCATCCTGCAATTCTGGCTTTTGCCTTGAAGGATCACCCTCTTTGACCAAGCTCAGAGCTTCATGAGGTATACATGTGGAAGTAGAGAGGATAATGGTTTTGCTCAGTGAGAGTAATCAATTCAACTCAGCAACTTGAGTGACAGAGGATGGAGCCAAACCACCCTCATAGTAGACATTAAATTTTATATTCTTTTAAATGTATATATTTTTATTATACATATTTAAGGTATATAACATATATATGTAAATTTTTAAAAAAAAAGACAGAATCTGATTTTGTTATCCAGGCTGGAGAGGTTGGAGTGCAGTGGTGTGATCATAGCTTACTATAGCCTTGACCTCCTGGACTCAAGTGATCCTCCCATCTCAGCCTCCCAAGTAGCCGGAACTACAGGTGCATGTCTCCACACCTGGCTAACTTTTAAAATTTTTTCTAGAGACAAGGTCTCACTATGTTGCCCAGGCTGGTCTCAACACCTGGGTTCAAATGATCCTCCTGCTTTGGCCTCCCAAAGTACTGGGATTATAGGAGTAAACCACCATGCCTGGCCTAACTTGATGTCTTGGTATTTATGTATATAACAAAATAATTACTACAGTCAAACAAACAAATATATCTACCATCTTCTATAATTACCTTGTTTTGTGTGTATGGCAAGAGCACCTAAAATCTCTTTTAGCCAATGTTCATTACACAATTATTGACTGTAGTCCTCATTCTGTACATTAGATCTCTAGACTCATTCATCCTACCTAAATGCAGATTTACACCCCCTGACTTTACAATCTAATCTCTCTGGTAGCATCAAATTATCTTTGATGTCTGAGTTAGATAAGATGCATTTATTCATATGAGCATGTCTTAGAAAACTGATTCATTGACAAATCTGAAGCAGAAACTATTACATGCTCATTATTTAGGAGAGCTGGTTGTGGAGGGATCCAGGAGAGCTTTTCCAGAAGAGATCCCATTTCAACTGGTCTTGGCAGGGCATCAAACTTTTCCAGAGAAACAAAGTATGTACGTGTGTGTGTGTTGGAGGGTAAGATTGTTGAGGGAGAGGGGATAATAACATTTTTTGCAATATTTGTAATATTTTACCTTGCATAAGTAAGGTAAGTGAAATATAGTTAGTGATTAAGGAATAATGAGTCATCCATTGTAGCTATAATATAGGGTTCATGAACAACTGTGTTGATGCCAGGTGGGTGCAGTGTGTTGTTCTGTGGGTTCTTTGATTTCCCCACAGAACAGAATTTCAGAAAGAATCCAAAGTATAGTTTAGGAAAGAATTTATTAGAAAGAAAGAGGCATATTTGAGAGAGAGCATGGGTCCTTTAAGAGAGAGCACATGCTTGCCTTTGATAAGAAGCTTTATATATTTTTACAACGATTATTAAGAAAATCACGAGTAAGAGAGGTGAGCTGCAGGTGTCTGGTCATGAGTTTTGATGACCATCTCTCAACCTTCTTGCGTCACAAGGGCCTTCTAAATAATTAAAGTTATTTCCTAACTAAATATGGACTTTTCTCAGTACATCATGTCTGTGTTTTGGGTAATTCCCTATTATTTCTGTGATTTCCTGCACTGGTAGATCTGCATTTTAGCCTGCAAGGTGCTCAGGTCTGGTGTGCCTGGTCGGTCAGGTGAAGGTCGTGTATCGATAAGAAAGATATCTCAATGCTTACTCTATTTTAATCTAAACTTGCCTACAAGACACTTATCTATATCTAACCTGAACTAAATAACCTGCCACACGTGCCAGGAGATGAAGTTGAAAGAAAACGTGATACCAGATTTTGAAGAGCTTTGTATATCATATTAAGTAGTTAGGATTTGTCCTATGAGCAATCACACCACTAAGCAAGAGAGGTAGATCAGACCTTAGATCATCTTGGCTGCAGTGCAGAGTACGGCCAGGAAGGGTCGCAAGACCAGAAGGCGGGAGATGGGTGGAAGAAACCATTACAACTGTTCAGATAAGCAGTGATGAGGCCCTGAACTAGGGCAGTAGCCGCAGTGCAGGGAGGAGGGAGTGAGATGCCTAAGGGATGGGAGGGAATCAAAGAAACCTTTGAGATTACTGGGCTTGATGATGCTTTTAATTGTGATAGAGAACATAGTAGGAGGTATATGTTTTTGAAGGAGCTAGTGTGTTTTAAAGCATATTGAGGTTAAGATTTTTATGGGGCATCCAAGTGAAGATATCTGGTTAATTGTTAGATATGTCAGTGTAATGCTCAAAAGGCAAGACAGAATTGGCAGTGGATACTTGGGAGTCAGCTTAAGTGAGATGAGGCAGTGAGACTGAGTTAGTTTTCCTAGAGTGAGATAAGTACTGAAAGCATAACCCTGGGAACACCAACATTGATAGCCCGTGTAAAAACAGAAGAACCCTCATATGGAGATAGAGAAATAGAATTGCATCCTGAGGCAGGAGATTCCAAGGAAGAAGGAACTGCCATTGAGATCAAACCGGAAGAGGGTTAAGTTGTTAGGATTGCCAGGTTAATGGATAAAAATACAAGGCATTCAATTAAATTTGAATTTCAGATAAACAAATAATCTTTGTAGTAAATATATTCCCAAATATTGCATATAACTGGCAATATTGTAGTTTTATCTGTTAACCATACAAATTAACCAAAGACTGACCAGAAAGTATTGGTTTTGCTGGTTGGGAAGCCATTGATACTCTATGCAAGGACAGTGTCACCCCAGCAGTGCGGGTAGGACCTGGAAACTGGTGAGTGGATGAGGAAACAAAGATGGCGAGGAAGCGAGATTGGTGAGGGAAATGGTTTGGTGGAAGGTTTGGTGTCAAAGGAAGGTCAGAAATAAAACAGTTGCGTAAGAAGATTTTTTTTGGTTTTGTTTTAGAAAAGGAAGGAGACTTACATGTTTGTAGGCTGACGGGGGGGGGGGAAGTAGAGAGGGAGTTGAATAAATGAAACAAGAAAGAGAGATCATTGCTGGAGGGAATTCTGGAGGATTAAGAGAACAGTTGAGAGGTCAGCCTTGGACAGGAAATAGGACAGCTTTTTCATGAAGGTGAGAGGCAAGGAAGGTGAATACGATGGTGGTATCAATATCAATACATCTAGAAATGTAGGAGGGACGCTGAAGGAGTTCATGCAGGGCATCCTCTCCTTTTCCTTGTGGGCCAGGGAGTTTCATCATTTGATGACAGCTGGCAGAAGACATGTGTGAACAAGACAGTTAGTCTGAGGAAAATGGCTAAATAAAATGTCTTGGGTGCTAGAGAAGGGAGTTTAAAGGCCTGGGTCTGCTAAGTCAGTATCGGATGACTGAGGTTAAAGCAGGAGTGGATAGACAGGAATATTGGGTGGGAAAAAAAGGGTATTGCACTTGAAGGCTGGTGGTCTGAGTATAGAGCCTGGCTCTGTCCATCACTTTTCACTGGGTCATGCTGTGTAATGAATAACTCTCAGGTCTCGATGGCTTCCAAAAACAAGTATTTCTTTCATTCTCATGTTACATGGCATCGGCTGCAGGTCAGCTGTGACTCTTCCCCCGGTAGTAGCAGTGTTCAGGTCCATTTCTTATTGCAAGACCCCAGTTAACAAAGCAGAGGCTATTGGAACATGGCTTCTCATGACAGAGGGCACAAGAGCATAAAACCAAGCTGAACTGTGCAATGCAGCCTGTGCGGTAGTATTCCAAAGGCCAAAGCAAGTCAAATGAACAAGTCCAATATCTGTTGGGCAGGGATACTCCAGTGAGGAGGAGGAGGTACATATTTACAAATAATAATTCAATCAAGCATTCATCTAAAGATTCTGAAACTCTGAACTTCAGCTTTCTGGACTTCAGTTTTCCATGTGCAATATGAAGATATCAACATTTGTTTTCTAAAATTGTTGGGAAGAAGAAATAAGATTCTTGTGTGTATAAGATCTACAATAGTGCCTAGCATGAGGTTGCTTTGCCTTGGTGCTTAGATAACTCCATGGACATAACAAATTAAACTTTTTACTCCATATTTTCCTTCTGCCAAATGACTGGATGATATGTAGGACCCTTTTTGACTTTAAAATCCTCTGTTTCTAAAAATCTTATACTAAAGAATCAAACAGTCCTTTACCCTAAAAGTACCTTCTGGCTTAAGAGGAAACCACAAATTTGTCAGTGGTTCCATGTGACTTGCATTTCCTTGGCCCAACTAACTGCCAAGGGCAGAAAGAAGTCTTGTTCAAATATACCTAAGAAATCTATAGGAACCAAAGTGCATGGAAGATCATCTCATCATCCATTAGAGACACTGTTTGAGCTTCCAGAAGGGTGACACTTCACAGAGAAAGGTCACAATATTCTCACTTCACCTGGAGGAGTTTAGCCACCTTGAATGATAAGCCCTGCCGGTGAGATGTGAGATCTGACAGCGAGGGAGGAAATCGTTGAAGAGGAGGCACTGAAAGTGACGGTAGACTTCCCAGGTGTCATCTGCTGCCTTGTAAATGTGTGAAAACCTTGGAAGGGTGTCTGGCAGAGCCTCAGAAACTATCCACCACATGTCACTGACCGTTTCACAGAGTGGAAGGAGGTACAGGCGTGTCTGAACAATGTTCAAGTGATCAATTATATCAGTTAGGATTGTGAATACAGAGACCAGAACAGAATGTCTTATACAAGACAGAACTTTGTTTTCTCAGGTAACCAGACTTTTGTAAGCAGGCCACTGCTTTCCGATGATAGCATTGTCATGGGCCTTTCTGTTGTGGATCAGTCTAGAAGAAGGTGGGTATGGTAAGAGTCACTAGGCAGCAGATTAAATTGTGAACTTAGACCCAAAGACTTCAAAGGTACATTCCAAATTTAAATTATAGCTAAATTGAAGTGGGAGTGTGGTTTACTGGTTGCCTAATCTAAATACCTAGCTTTGAAACAAAACAAGAGTTAATTGGTCAAACATCTAAATACCTACCGCAGGTTCTAGTTTGAGTTTGTAAATCAATAGAACAAAATACAAGAGCCAGTCCAAGTTTAAAAGTAAATGAACTTCATACACATAGGAAAGAAATCATTATATACATTACAAAGCCGATCAAAAAAATCATGACAACAGTTTTTCTGTCCTTGTCCAAATATTGATTTCTGCCAGAACAGCCATCACCCTCCCCCATTTCACTAGTTATTTTAGTCTCTACACAGTAGTCAAAAGAATTTTTTAAACACTTTTATTTTGTACATATCACCCTTTTTTATTTTTATTTTTACAATTTATTGATTTTTGAGTCAGAGTCTCACTCCCTCCTCCACCCAAAGTGCTGGGATTATAAGTGAGAGCCGCTGCACCCAGTGGATATATATATTTTTAAAGTTAGATCCTCACTCTGTCAGCCAGGCTTGAGTGCAGTGGCAGGATCAGGGCTCACCACAGCTTCGACCTCCTGGGCGCAGATGATCCTCCCACCTTAACCTCCCAAGTAGCGTGGGTCACCATACTTGGCTTATTTTTTAAAAAATTTTTTGAAGATCTTGCTATGTTGTCCAGGTTGTTCTTGAACTCCTGGGCTCAAGCCTTGGCCTCCCAAAGTGCTGGGATTACAGGTGTGAGACCCGATGCCCGGTCTAAAAAGGGTTTTTAATAAGCATTCATTAGGTATCACTTTTATGCTTAAAACTTTCCAATTCTTCAGTTGCATTTAGAGTGAAATCTAAACTCCTTTCCCCAGCATCCTTGGTGGGCATGCCCTTCCTCTTCGACCCTGTCCTGCACCATTGTTCTCTTGTCCTCTTGCTGTAGCCACACTGATCTTCCTTCTGCCCACATCAGGCTAGTTTCTGCCTCAGGGCCTTTGCACTAGCTGTCATTCACTTGGGCACTCTTCCTTCGGAGAAAAGGTGGGATTCTTTCAAAGCAAAACCTCATCTTTCCAGAAACCTTTTTCCTTATCCCCCATCTGAGGCAGCCTTCCTCATTCTCCTATTTATTTTATTTATTTTATTTCTTTAACCTGGTTTTGAGATGATTATTACCACCACCTGAATGTATCATACTTGTTTGTGGCTTTATCATCTATAATAGATTGTAAACTGCTTGAAGGTAGAGACTGGCATATGGATAGATAGATAGATAGATAGATAATTATACACTCAGTAAATACAGATGCTCTTTGACTTACCATCTGCCTAATCTAAATGGAGCTGCCTAATCTAAACAGGGTCCCATTCTGATAAATGTATCGTAAGTTGAAAATATCATCCTTTGAACATGCATTTAATATATCAAGCATCATAGCTTAACCTAGCTTACCTTAAATGTGCTCAGAACATTTACATTAGCCTACAGATGGCCCACATAATCTAATACAAAGTCTGTTTTATAGTCAAGCGCTATACTGTCTCATGGAACTTATTGAATATAGTACATTGTGGAGTCTCAGTTGTTTCTGCTTGTGTTCGCATGGCTGACTGGGAACTTCCATTCCTGTTGAGAGAGTATCACATCGCACATTGCTAACTGTGAAAAGATCAAAATTCGAAATTTGATATGGTTTCTATTGCATGTGAATGGCTTTTGTGTCATCATACATTTCAAAAAAATCTTAAGTCGCTCGTTTGCATGTGCTAAATAAATACTTACACAGTCAAATGTTTCAGGCTTGTCAATCATTCGGAAGAGAAGGATATTATCAGACGCTCATGAATCAGGGAACTCTTCATGGGGGAGATGGCAATGAGTTGGCTCAGAAGAAAGAGAAGGATGTGGATTGGGGGGTACACAGGTGAGGCTGTGGGTATGGTTAGGAGTGGGGAGGCAGGGTCTTTGTGGTGATTCTGCTTCTTCACTGACCTCTCTGGCAGGTCACAGACAGACCAACCTTCCTAAGGAAATAGGACCAAGGGCATCGAAGCAAAATACCCTGATGACTTCATCAAAAGAAAACATGTGATTCTTGAAAAGACCAAAATAAATTCCCTAGACTGAGGGGGTGGGGCCAAGGGACAGTTCTTGAGCTGAAGAGAAAGTCCAGGACCTTCCAAGGCATTCTGTGAAAAATGCTCTTTGGATAAAACTGCAACTTAAAAATAACTTCTGTTGGGTGTGGAGAGGAGAGCAACTCAAATGTTGGGGCCAGAAACCCAGTGAGGGCCAAATTTGGGCTAAGAAAAATGCTAGATTCTTGAGATCTTTGGAAAGAAACTCCTCTCCCCCCCATTTGTTTACAACGAATAAAATTCCTTAGAAAGAAATACGAGGAAATCAACAATGAGTGATTTTTTAAAGGTGTCAAATAAATAAATAGATCATCTTCTAGTATGACAAGGGGCAAAAAAAAACAGGTCTGAGAAAGATCTAGGATCCAAGATAAACAAATCTGACACCATTGGAAAGCAAGATGGTATTTAGAGGAAGGCTGAGTGAGATGGTTCTGACACTTGGAGCCAGGGGCTTAAGTCAATCAAATGGCCTAGAGATTTAACTGGCATAACAAGCAGGCTCACATGGTCAGAATATTCAGCTTTGCCACTCCTGCTGTATGACCTTAGGTAAGCTAATTCACTTCTCTGACCCCCGGTTTCTTCATCTTTAGGACAATTCATACCTACCTCTCAAGGAAATCGTGGAGATTAAATAACGTACTGCAGAAAAACTACCTCATAGATCACCTGAATGTTAGAGACCTTTAAAAACTCTTGGAATTCCATTTCTCTCCCATCACTTTAGAGGGTTGGAAAAATCGAAAAGCTTCAGAATTTGACATCTTTAGGGAAGCTGAGAGTTTTTAATATATTTCTCTTAGCAGATATTTATTAACTTCTACATGCACTGGATAAGATATGAGATTCTTAGGCTCCTAGTTCCCTATAGTTAGGGAACAGGCATCACTGTCCCCATTTTACAGATTGGGAAAGTCACACAGATAGTAAGGAGTAAAGCCTGGACTTGAACCTCTGATGACAGTCTTCCTTTTTGCCTTGTAGTCTCCTAGATCAAGATCCAAATGAGTGAAACACACACAAAAGGACAGGCTTCACCATCACCTTGTGTGGCCAAAAAGCCTTGGTAGAGACTCACCTTTCCTCAGGTGTGGACATATCTACAGTGATGAGTTTCAATTTTTTAGAGGGACCAAATCCATGTTAGAATGTTAGTTAGGGATTATGATAGTTATTGATTACCATCATAATGATGAGGGGAAAATTTAGTGGACTAAAATAATGACCACTTATTTGGCTTGCATAACTTCAAATTGGAAGTTTAAGTTGTGCTCATCTGGGCAGTTCTTCTGGCTTAAGTTTATGTGGCTGGGAATTGACTAATTATTGGCTGGCCTAGGGTTGCCTCAACTGGCGTGACCCAACTAGTCAACTAGGCTGTGTCCCATGTGCTTTGCCCTCCAGCAGGTTAGCCTAGGCCTGTCCTCATGGTGAAGCGAGAGCGAACAAGCCCATTCATGCAAGTACTTTTTTTTTTTTTTTCGAGTTGGAGTCTCACTCCATCGCCCAGGCTGGAGTGCAATGGCATGCTCACGGTCATCCCAGTGTTAACCTGCTGGGCTCTGGCAATCCTTCCGCCTCAGCCTTCCAAGTAGCCGGAACTACAGGCACGCTCTACCATGCCCTGCTAGTTTTTATTTATGGTAGAGACGAGGTCTCACCAAGTTGCCTGGGCAGGTTGTAAACCCGCGGGCTCAGGCTATCCACCCGCCTCGGCCTCCCAAAGTGCTGGGATTACAGACTGAGCCACCGAGCCCAGCCACAAGTACTTTTCAACCCTTCTCTGTGTTGCATTTACTAACATATTATGGGCTAAAGCAAGTAACATGGTCTAATACAGAGTCAGAGTGGGACAAGATTGTAAACTTCCATGTTAAAAGATGTGGATTCAAGCAGGAGTGAAGAAATGAGGCCATTAATGCAATTAATCAACTGCAGAGGGACTAAGGAGATAAATAAATTTTATAATTAAATTTTATATAAACACATTGAGTAAACATACATATAATTAACAGAAGATGGAAGACAATTCGTAATCACATAGCATTTTAGTGATTCTAAAAAAAAAATCCACCCCCCAAAACTTCTGGCTTAATCACCTCCTATTGGTAGGGAACAGGCATCACTGTCCCCATTTTACAGGTAGGGAAAGTTACATAGACAGTAAGGAGTAAAGCCTGGACTTGAACCTCTGATGACCGCCTTCCCTTTTGCTTCACCGCCTCCTAGACCAAGATCCAAAGGAGTGAAAAACACACAAAAGGGACGGGCATCACCATGAGCTTGTGTGGCCAAGAAGCCTTTGTAGAGACTGAACTTTCCTCAGGTGTGAACGTATCTACAGTGATGAATTTCAATTTTTTAAAGGTACCAAATCCATTCTGTTTGGACAAATCTTATGTGAACCCCCAATTATTTAAATGGATAAAAAACTATTTTGTATCATAAGTTTATTTTTAGGTTCAAATGCATAACATTTGTGTATTATCTTATCAATATATAAGACCAATGAGGCCATTCTGGGGAACTCAGGTGTTTGAAATCAGGGATTGATATCACATGGGGACAGGGCAGTCTGGGGATCCATCCAAGTGGCTCCTTTATTGTGTTTAGCCCGTCCAGTTGAGTGGCCAGCTGTTGTTTTGCTACTTCGTCTCTGTATTCTTCTCTATCTAACCCTCTCTTCCGGTTCTAAAGTAGTTGGGCCTACCTCCAGCTACAGAGGTGGGCCTGGGAGGCAGGGCCCAGGAACACTGAGAATCAGAAGCTCTTCCTGCTGCCTTGAAGCTGGAAGAGCATCAGCCTAGAGTTGCTGGGCACTATTTCAGCACCACATGAGCAAGAAGCCTACCCAGGGATAGCACTGCCAGATGAGGAGGGGCTGGGGGCTGCAGGACACCAATGACGTGTCGAAATCTAGCTGGAGCTTAATCCAGTCCTACTCCTGGACTTTCTGTTACGCAAATCAGTAATATCCCTTTTGTCTTTCAGGCCAGTTTGATTTGGATTTTTGTCTTTTGTAACCAAAGCATATCTAATATAATCAGTATTAAGAACATCTGATTCAAACAAATCAGTAATTGCAAGTAATAATGGTCTTTAAAGCAGTTTATAATGCCAGGAAATTCTTTAAAAAAAAGATAGCAGGAGATTTATTCCAAGATTTATATACATTCGTACACTAAAGTATGAGATAAATTAATATATATGTTAGACTCAAAGGATTACAAATTGGTAGATAGCACATTTGAAGGTTTTTTTTTAAATTGCAGATTTTAAAGTGGTTTATATGTATTTAAAAATGAAATTTGAAGAACATGTTTAGGGTCCTTGAGATGTCCTATAGATCCTTTTGGCTCTCAAGATGTGGTTGAAAAACTATTGATAGAGCAAACCAGAAAGGGGTCTAGAGGAATATTCTAGACCTCTGGCACTTGTCTTTTACTACAGAAAAAAAACAGTGCATACACAATGACCTTGAGACCCTCTCTTGGGACTGGATCAGCATCCTGAAATGGGATCCATCAGCTTATTCTTCTTTGCTGGAAAAAGGTGGATGAGGAAGATCCAGGAGAGAGAGGCCAAGACCTTCTCGTTTCCTTCTCCCCCAACACCAGTGTTCTCAAATGATTTGAGTATTTTTGCAAAATATACCTGGTGAGAGGTGTTCCTAAGAACAGCAACAAAATCCAAAAGCTCTTTGTTGAACAAGCTTATTTTCTCCCGTGCAAAGATATAGTCATTAACAAGACAATAATGCTGATGACCAAAGATAAGAAATTTCTTCTTGAGTCAAATATTCTTTTGGGGATTCCTTAAGAGTATGAGAAAAGATAAATATAAAATCATGGCAATTTATGCAGTTGAGTGAGACCATGAGTTTATGAAAAGCAAGAGTAACGCCTGCCTCTTTGGACAATGTCTAATGCAGCTAAGCAAAAATGGGAAATTCTTTCATAAACCCCTTTAAATGCCTGTAATGATGAAAATGAGAGTAGAAGATTCCAGTCTTGTTCTAGTGACCTCTGGAAATCTCAGACTTAAAGACTTGGATGTCTAATCTCCAGGGACTTTTATTATTATTACAAGATAAGATTAATTAAAGGAAGCTGGAGATGTTCTTCCTGAACTGTCAGAGACCTCAAACCACTAGAGGTGGAAGGGACCCTAAGTCTCCAGTCCAACTGTATCCTACTATAGGATCTTTGATCTCTGCCTGGCAGCTTCTTTCATTGTTAAACTGAGGTAAAATCTGTTGTGAAGGAGTGTAGACATGTCTTGCCAGAACATATTGTTTCCTGCCATCCAAGATAGAGAGTAGAGTTGAGCGGATCATGAGGTGATTGCCTTGTAGGATAAATGTGGTGTCCATGAATATAGGGAGAAGCAAGGTCTGGACTGGGTCCTGTGATCAAAGAAGGATCAAGAGTTCTAGGGGACTGTGGAAGACGAGAATGTTGGTAACATCATTTTTTGGTTTACCCAATATCCACACAAAAATAGCCAGAGCAAATCCATAACAAAAATCAAAGACAAAATTAGATGGCAAGGTAGTCCCATGAATCCCAACATGGTGTCAGTATCTGCATGATGATGGAAGGGAAACAACAGGGTATCTGGTAGACTTGAGAACAGGAAAACTCCCAAACAAGCAGCAGTTACTAAGGAACACATCAACTAATTTGAGAGTGGCCAGACATTTTGCTCAAGCCAGCAATGGAGGAACATAAGGAAAGGGTGGAGAGGCTGGAACAGTCTAACCTGTATGAGCTCCCTAAATTGACCACTTGGGCTCTCCTTCCAGGACAGGGGTTCACAGTGGGGAGAAACAGCTGGGAGTAGAATAAGAATTGAGCAGGATATAGACAATAGAGATGACGGCCAGTTAAAAATTGGGAGTGGAGAAGAAGAGTGAGAAAATCTCAGAAAGCAAGCCAGATACACTGCAAGAAAAGGAAAGAATTAGGGAAGGGGTGGAGGGAGTGTGGAAGCCTGTGGGTTAAGAGACACACAAGACACATGCCAAAGAATAAACTATGGTGTCTAGGAATGCCCACTAGATGATGACAAAAATGTGAAATCCAGTACAGTTGTTCCCATGAAAGTTAAGATTGTGGTTACTTTTGGTGGGTGGCCAGTGGGTGGCTGTGATTTAAGGCGGAACATAGTGGACTTTAGGATGGCTTAGAAAGTTCTATTTCTTGACCTGGTGGTGGCTACAATAGTGTGTGTCTTATAACACATTGGGCCATGCAGTAGTTTTGTAAGGTGGTCTATATCTGTGTTTTATTTTACCATAAAACAAGCAATGAAAGGCATGGGGATGGGTGGGGGGAAGGCGTCCTGGTCCCAACTAATACTAAATACTAATACTAAAACCTACTTAATTCTACCTAACATCTATTGATTATGTACTATATGCAAGGTGCAAGGTTGGTAATTTACCCCAGTAGTTAGGTACTTTGAGTCTGGAGTCAAGTGACTGTGTGATTTTGGGCAAGAAATGAATTCTCTGTGAGGCTTTGTATCCTCATCTGTACAATGGGGTACATGTCCCTCATAAGGCTGTAGAGATGAGGTTTGCATGTGAAATCCTAAGCACAGTGTCTGGTGCATAGTATGTGCTTAGTAAATGGTAGCCATTGCTACATCTACAGGATGTGCTGTTATATCATTCTCATTTACAGGTGAAAAAAATTAAGCCATGGAATTATTCAGCACTGAATCCAGGCCCTCAGCTTTTCCCTCTGCTTCCTCAACTCATTAACTTTCTTCTGGGGACAAATGGTGCAATGGCAAGTGACAGTGACTTGTTTTGGAGGATAGGTGGGGTCTTCCTCCCTCCCTCACCCCAATACACGATGTTGCAATTTCACTACAAGAAAAGGAACTCAGCAGTTTGTCCACAGCGCGGCTGTCTGGAGCATTCTTGGAAAAGAGAAAGCAAGGCAGGAAGGATGCAGGGTGCAGCTCCTCCACTGAGGCATAAACAAGTCCTCACTCCCAGAGGGACCAGGAGCCCAGTGCGACAGCTGGCTGGATGCGTCACACGCATCTCATCTTGCTGAGAGAGAAAATAAGTGGCATTCCTCTGTGCTGAAGTTTAAGTGTAAACAAGCACTTTTTGTGATAATTACCAAATACTAGACATGTATTGTTCCTTCCCCACTTTCAAGACACTTCTAGGCTCTCCAGCTGTGCTAATAACTGCTAGGTGCACCACTTCCTGGGCCAGAAGTATTGTTCTAAGACAAAGGCTCTTCATCTGTGTTTGTTCTTGTTTTCTATCAACACTTGAAATCAAGTTCGCCTAGGTTTTATTGGGACGCCGTGCTTTGTTTGGAAGCAGGGAAGTATTAAAAAAACAGCATTTGGAATTAAGAACTTAGATAAGGTCTTAATTCTCTGGATCCTCATTTCTCAAAGAAGGAGGTTATGTTTGCCTCATAAAAGAACTGGTGTGGAGATGACTGAGGGAACGCATGCAAAGAGCCTGGCATAGAAGTTGGTACACAACAGACACCATAAACGAATGCCTCCCAGTTACCGTGGGCACAGAGGCCAGCATACCTTCCAAACGAGAGCCAAGATGGTCAACATGAGGTGCATGTGCTTCTTTCCCGTGTGGTATCCACAGTAGACATCATTAATTGATCACAATTTTATTTCCTGCTTGGATTAGTTTTCTGTTGCTGCTGTAACAAATTACCACAAACGAAAGAACACAACTTTATTGTGTCCTATAGATCTCAAGTCTAACACAGCTCTCAACAGGCTAAGGTCAAGCAGGGTTGCCTTTTTATTTTATTTTAATTTTTGGGGGGTAACCTTAAGGGAAGAATCTATTTCCTTACTGTTTTTTTTTTTCTTAATTTAGCTTCTAGAGGCCTCTCTCTGTCCAGTCCATGTACATAGCCCTCAGAGCCAGCAGCAGAGTGTCACATCCCTCTTGTGCTGCTATCTCTCTCTGACCACAGTCAAGAAATTTCTCTGCTTTTAAGAATTCTCATGAGCCGGGCTCGGAGGCTCAGCCTGTAATCCCAAGCCTTGGGAGGCTGAGGTGAGTGGATTGCCTGAGCCCGCGGGTTCGAGACCCGCCTGGGCAACTTGGCAAGACCTCATCTCTACAATAAATAAAAAAAAATTAGCCGGGCATGGTAGCACACGCCTGTAGTTCCAGCTACTTGGAAGGCTGAGGCGGAAGGATCGTTGGAGCCCAGCAGGTAGAGGCTGCGGTGGCCGGGAGCAGCCACTGTACTCCAGTCTGGGCGACGGAGTGAAACTCCAACTCAAAAAACAAAAAATTCTCATGAATAGATTGGGTTGGGCCCACTGGATAATCCATGATTACCTACTTGTCTCCAGATCCCTAACTTGCATCCCATCTACGAAGTCCCTTTTTTTGTCTTGTAAAAAAACATATTCACATGTTCTGGGGTTTAGGATGTGACCATCTTGGGGGCCATTACTCTGCCTGCGCCTCTCTATGCCGTGCTGCTGCCAGTCATTACCAGTGGATCAGAGTTTGACCTGAGACATCAAATCTATTTGACCTGGCAGATCAAAGCGTATACCTGCTTTGGAGATTCATCTGAAAAGAAAAAAAGCAAAACAAAGTCAGTCAGGGAACAATTGGAAGCAAAAGGAAGCACTTACCATGTGCTCAACACTTAAACAGTATAAAAACAAAACAGCATTATTGAGATATAATGAGCATACTATAAACTGCACATGTTCAAAGTGTACAATTGGGTATTTTGGTACATGTATACACCAGTGAAACTGTTACCACAGGCAGGATTATGAACATATCCACCCTCCTGGAAAGTCTACTTGTCCTTTGTAATCCCTCCATCCACCTCATCCATTCCCCTCCCATTCCCAGAAAACCACTGATCTGCTGTCACTACAGATTAGTTCCCATTTTCTAGAATTTTATATAAACAAATGCACACAAAAGTACCCTTTTTCCATCTGATTTCTTTAATCCTTGGAATGATTTTGAGATTCATCCATATTACTGTGTGTATCAATAGTTTATTGCTTTTACTGTTAAGTAGCATTTCAACATAAACCACAATTTTTCACCATCACCTGATGATGAAAATGTGGGTTGCTTGCAGTTTTAGGCAATTACAAATAAAACTGATTTAAACATTCATACATGGGTCTTTGCATGGCCATATGCTTTCATTTCTTTTGTGAAAATTCCTAGGGGTGCAATGGCTGGGAAATGTGCTGGGTGTATGTTTAACTTTTTTTTTTTTTTTTTTACGTTTAACTTTTTAAGAAAGAATCAAACTGTTCTCCAATTAATTTAAATCAATTTTACCAGCAATGCATTAAAAACTTCAGTTGCTCTATGTCCTTGGCAATATTTAGTATGGTTCACCTTTTTAATTTGAGCTATTCTAATGGGTCGTACCTCATAGTCTTATTTGCGTTTACGTAATGATGAAGATGTTGAGCATCTTTGTAATGTGCTTATTTGCTATCCATATGTCTTCTTTGCTAAAGTGTCAGCTCAAACCGTTTATACATTTTCTTAGTGAGATGTTTGTTTTCTTATAATTGGATCTGAGAGTTTTTTATATATTCTGAATACAGTTCCCTTGTCATTGAGTATGATTTGGATGATGGGCTTAATTGAAGCTCAGATCTCATCATCACAAAATATACCGATGTTTTTGCACATGTATCTCCTGACTCTGGAAAAATTTAAAAACTTTTCTTTGTCAGATATGTGATTTATCAATTTTTTTCTTCCCATGAGTTGTACTTTTGGTGTTTCATCTAAGAAACCTTTAGCTAATTCAAAATCACAAAAAATGTCCCCTTATGTTTTTTCTAGGAGTTTTATAGTTTTAGGTTTTACATTTAGGTCTATGAATCCTTTTGAGTTGCTTTTTTGTATATGAAGCAAGGGATGGATAAAACTGATTTATTTTTATTTTATTTTTTTCCATACAGATATTCAAGTGTTCTAGCACTATTTGTTGAGAAGACTATTCTTTCTCCACTAAATTGCCTTTGCATCTTTACTGAAAATCAGTTGCCCATATATCTGTTTGGTCTATTTTTGGACTCTTTATTCTGTTCTATTTATCTGTCTTGACACTAATATCGCATTGACTTGATTACTGTATCTTTATAAATCTTGACTTCAGGTAGTGTTAACCCTCCAACTTTGTTCATTTTAAAGTTGTTCTAATATCCTAGGTTCTTTGCATTTCTCTATCAATTTTAAAATTAGCTTGTCAGTTTGTACAGTAAACTCTGCAAGGATTTTGTTTGGGATTGCACTAAAACTATTGATTAATTTGGGAGAGAATCAATATCTTAACAATATTGCATCTTTTGATCCATATGTTTTTACCTATATGTCTTTTTGTATATATTTTCATTTGTAGGTCATTTCTTTCAGCAGTGTTTTATAGTTTTCAGCGTACAGGTCTTTCACATATTTTGTTGCATATAATCCCTAGTTATTTCATGCTTTTTATTCTATTGTAAATGACATTGTTTCTTAATCATTCATTGCTATTATATATAAATATGATATTTTATATTAATTTCATATCCTGATACCTTGATAAATGTATTGATTAATACAACATCTAGTAACTTTTTTGTAGGTGCCATAGGACTTGCTACATAGGTGATCATATCATTTGTGAGTAAAGAAGCTTTACTTCCTCCTTTCTAATCTATATACCTTTTATTTCTTTTTGTCTTATTGCATTTGCTCAAACATCAGTACAATATTGAACAGGGTGGTGAGAATCAGCATCTTTTTCTTTCACTCAATCAAAATAAAATAAAAATAAACCAGTTTTGTCCATCCCTTGCTTCAGTCTTTAATTTTATCATTAGGTATACATAATATAGGTGTTTTGTAGATGCCTCTTATCAAGTTGAAGAATTTCCCTCTATTCCTAATTTTCTTAAGAGTTTTTGTTTTTCCTTTCAGGAATGAATATTGTATTTTGTCAAATGTTTTTCTTCATCTTTTTTGGTGATTACATTTTTTGTTTTAGTTTTATGGTGAATTACACTGATTATTTTTTTCAAATGCTAAACCAACTTTGCATTTCTTGGATAAACTCTAGAATAGAACCATTTACTTTTCCATAATATATTATCTGTTTCATATGCTTTTAGATTTGATTTACTTTTTGGTGAAAATTTTTTGTTCT
The DNA here is from genome assembly GCA_963574415.1 of Tarsius wallacei. Classification (NCBI taxonomy): domain Eukaryota; kingdom Metazoa; phylum Chordata; class Mammalia; order Primates; family Tarsiidae; genus Tarsius; species Tarsius wallacei. Next base: position 21,530 of record CAUYQG010019262.1, read on the forward strand.
ATGATCTCGGGTAATACTGGCCCATAATTTTCTTAACTTGTAATACCATCATCTGTAATGGTGGGCTCATGGAATGTAAGTATTCCTTCCTCTTCAATTTCCTGGAAGAGTTTGTGTATCAGTTCTTAAATGTGTGTTATTTCTTTAATAGTCATAGAGTTGTTAATAATATTATTCTTTTAATATCTGTAGTGCTGTCACTTTTCTCATTTCTGATAGTTCATAACTTACATCTTCCCTTTTCCCCTACCCAAATTGGTTAGTGATTTATCAATTTTATTGATCTCAAATAACCAGTTTTAATTTTTATGATTTTCTGTATTATTTTCCTATTTTACTGACAAGTTCACTGATTTTTTATTATTTCCTTTCTTCTTCTTACTTTGGCTTTATCTTATTCTTCCTTTTCTAGTTCTTTTTTGAGGTGGAATGTCAAGTCATTGGTTTGAGAACTTTATTCTTTTTGAGTACAGACATTTAGTGTTATAAATTCCCCCCTAAATACTGCTTTAATAGCATCCCATAAATTCTGATATGCTACGTTTTCATTTTCATTTAGTTCAAAATACTTTCTAAATTCCCCTTTGTAAAAAAATTTTACCCAAAGATTATTAAGTATTGTTTATATGGTTTTCAAATATTTGGGGATTTAATAGATATCCTTATGTTATTGATCTCTAATTAAATTCTGTTTTGGGTAGAAAACATATTGTATAACTGGAATCTTTTTAAACGTATGAAGATTTACTTTATGTCCCAGAACATGGTCCATCTTGGCAAACGTTGCATATGGTACTAAGCATTTTAAATACCTTTTAACGTATCTAATCTTTGCAACAATACTACTGTCATTCCCAGTTTCATAAAGAATAGGTGACACTGTCCTCCCCCATTTTAAAGAGAAAAGATTGAGGGTCATCAATTTAAGTAATTTGTTGGATACTAGTTAGCATCTAAGTAGCAGAACTAGAATATGCTCTCATGTCTGGCACCAAAGCCCAAGTGTTAACCACTTGTTCATGATTACTCCACACCCATCTCCCACAAGCTGAGTGTGGCCACTCATTCTCAAGAGGCTGAATTCAGAGGCTAAGTCTCTCTCTCTTAAAATCCAAGGACCACTCTCCTAAATTGCTTCTTCCTAGCATAAACACAATTGCATCAGTTGCAAACGCAGACATAAAGGTGAGTTCTGAAAGTTAGAGATGTACAACCCCCCAGCTGCTGTTTTCAGTCAGAAATTTGCTGCTGAACCCTGTTGCTGATGGATGCTCAATTACTAGGTCATTCTAATAACACTCAGTATCAAAGACTGACATCAGAATCTTTTTGCCTCTTCCTAGCAGGTAGCAGGGAATGGCTGATTGCCCCTCAAAGCCCAATGATGCTTAGGGAGCCTCTGGATAGCCTTTATTTACGTCTGTTGCATTTCCATAATATCCTTCAAGTCAACCTGGCTTGAAATGGCGATATCCTTTCTCGTCTCTTGAATTTAACAGTCGGGTATTAAAAGCATGATCTTATTGCTAGTAAGTGTAGCTGCAGTCCTTGTTCACTGGGATTGATGCCAATCTGGGAGCTTATTAGTTCAATTCAACACAAGAGTTTTTGATCATCTGCGTCTTCAATTATCCAAGTGATCCACCCACTTCCTTATTCCTGTTATCACAGTAATTTGACAAACCTGTTAAATATCTTTCTGGCTGCATCCATGACCTTGTACAATGGGTTCATTTGAATAGATGTCTTCCAGGGGCATGTTCCTCTTATATACAAAGTCAATTTAACTTCTACAGTTATTTGCAGGAGCCCACATTATCCATGACTGACTACCTCCTAATGCCACTTAGGCTAAAACCTGAAAGAAAGGGAGTGTGCTGCCTTAGTGAGCACTTCATTCTGAGTGCCATTTCTCCACCACTTGAAATGCTAAATGGTCAGCACCAAAGGAAAGAAAAGAACTTTGGGGGACGTCATTAGGCACCTAAATCTTGAATATCTGACTGACGTAGACTGGCTTCTACATGCTAATTATTATCCTGCAGAAGCCACTAAGCTAATACTCATTGGTAAGAGTGTGCAGAAACTAATCTGTGACATACAGCATCTGATTTTTAAATTTCTTCTGAGAATTGATGCAAAGGGTGTAAAATGAAGTACATCAAAATCTGAGGAAGCCAACATTCAAGATGACAAGAAACTGCTTAAATTCTTGGTTTCTTCTAAATGGAAGCTCCATGGTTGAAAGAAAAATCATTTTTCCTTAAGATCCTACAAACTTTTGACAAGTCATTAGTCAAGAATGGCAACCAGTTTTTTTCTAATGTGCCAATATTGATCGACTAGCATCACAGATTCTTGGGATTCTGTGTTGAGAGTGATTCAGAGGCCATACCCTTGATCAATGGGGAACAACATGGTGATTGATTAGTGACATCTGCCATGAATATGGTAATAAGGTATAGTGGCATACCCCGAATGATAGATAAATTATGCCAGGTATTGGGAATATAGTAGTAAACAAGATGGATTCAGGTGATGAACTCCCAAATCTCATTGAGTAGGAAAGATTAGTAAGGTCATTTTTGCTTTTATTATCCTAAAAGTTTTATGGTCTTTGTTCTGTTGGACACTCTCACTATTAATGATTATTATAAAGTAGTCACAATGTCAGTTGGGTCCACTCAGTCCAGTTCTCCATGAGGAAAACCCCAAAAGATGAAAGGTATCTACATAGTGAGTAAAACTTGTCTTTCACTCATTGTATTTTTTTTCCTTTTTAAGAGCACATTGGCCAAGAAATCCTTCATCTTGATGAAAATGTTTCTTGTCAATCCAGTACATTTCTCCACGATCATTGGCAGTGACTGTCTTGGTCAGGGTCAAGCCTTGTTTATAGAGGGTGGAAAGTAATGGACGAGAGAAGGACAAGTCATGCATGGAGATGGGATGGGGTGAGGAGTTACTGTCTTCTTTGGGGCCACATGAGAAGGGAATTCCCAAAACAGATTCATCACAACAGGACAAAGTGTGCTCACCTTCTTGTTAATTGGCTAGTAGCTGTTTCCAAATGTCCCCTCATGCTTGTTTGCTAACCTGGGCTCATTTACACACAGAGTTCATCTCAATGTAGCTCAGGAAATGTCATCAATAGCTCTTCATTCTGATGGGGACAGACTCTGTCTGTGAGGGCCTTGTAACTGCAACTCTGCAATGCTGGCATCAGAGTCAGAGCCCAGAGCTCTCTGCAAAAGGCTACCTTCTATCCACAGATGATGCAATGGGTCAGTGACTTTCTCACCATGGTGACAGCAGTTGACATGGAAACAGTTGTTCTTGCCTTTACGCATAGCCATTATGCCTCACCCAGGCTTAACAAATGTCAAAAACATATTCATGTCCAGCATTCATTTCTTCTACCTCTAGGAATGGCATGAAGATTATCTTTTGGGAAATCATCTTTTCTGAACTTCCAAGCCAGTTTTGGATAGAATCCCTTCCATCCCACCCCCAAGTTGAGCATGTGACCCATGCCTGGTCAAACCAAGTCACAGGAATTTGTTTAGGTATAGCCATCTTGCATGAATGAATGTCAGCTCCGGGAATCTGCTGAAACAATTAGGAAAGTGACCAGATTTTGCAGGATGTTGTCAAGCTGGTGGAATATAAAGCTGTTGGTGGCTGTCTTTGCTGTAAGTGGTGTTGAATGTGCTAGAAAATAAAGCCAGTGTTGAGGAAAAACAGAGTTGAGCTGAGAGAAACACATTCATGCTGACCTAATTTGAGCATCTAGATTAAGCCTTACCTGAACTTAATCACATCTTTAGACTTTTCAGTTGTATAAAACTATTTTTGCCCTTTTTTGCTTAAGGAAACTTGAGTTAGGTTTCTGTCACTTTCACTCCCAAAAGTCTTGATAAATATACAGAAAAGCCATGATGAAATGTTCTCCCTTCACAGAGAATTTTATAGGAATTGGGAAGAATTAGATTTACCTCTGAAAGTCCCAGCTTTGAACAACTATACCTTTCTATAAGCACTGCTAGGTATCAGTTCATTAGCACATGACTGTTTATCAAGAGCTCACCTGCCAAGCACTGTGCTGGTACCATGCTGGGGAGGGAAGAAACTGGCCAGGATCCCTGTCTTCACCGAGTATACATATTAGCCAGAAAGCAGAACTAACATAGGCTAACACTTTGAGCAGAAGTTCTTGTGTTCATGGCCACAGCACATTGATGAGTCACAATATATTATGAGGTGTACCATGAGGAATTTATGACTCACAAAGCTAAAGTACCAGTGTTGGCAGATGATTTCAAAAACAAACATGGATTAGAGTGGATTCAAGGTTATCGCAATAATAATGTCGTATTCATTCGCTCGGTTCTCCAGCATATCTTCTTGAGTGGGAGAGAAAGGGTTGGCATAACAGCTGTCACCCACGCACCCCTGTCTCCAGGAGTGTGTTCTCAAGGATGCCATCTACCATATGCATTCAATGATAATACTATCAGGGCGAAGCAGGAGAAGGGGCAACAGCAGGAGAATTGCCGTTGTTTACTGCGCACCGATGAGGTGCTAAGTTCCGTGCTGAGCGTATGACAAGGGTTGTTTCATTTAACTGACATGAGAAACTTCTGTGTATTTATCCTTCTGTTTTGCAGGTTAAAGAACAGCTAAACTGCTAAACAAAATAGGTCTGTCTTAAGTACTTCTGGAGTTCGGAGAAGAGAGAGAGATCTGCGTAGGCTCGAGTTGTTGGGAAAGGTCCCAAACAGGGCCATGAAAAGTAAGTTGAGTCGGTTCAGGCAGAGGAGATGAGGAGGGAGCTGCAGGCTTTTGCATAGATGAGTGAGGTATGTTGGATGCTGATCTCACCCTTCAGGCATCTTTAGTGTTGTTATTGGGACAAGTACGACAAGTGTGACTGTGGAGCACCTGCTTGGCTAGTCCACGTGTCCTGCGCCCCCTCCAGACCCTTGTCCATGCTGTTGTTCTGCCCTTACCCCCTTGGCTAAATAGCTCCTGAAAGACACTCTGGACACTCTGAGGTCCTTCTACCCTCTCTTGAGAAGAAAAGCTGCTTTGTCTGGGATAAGGCAAGCAAGTGATTTCTCTCTTGGCTGTAGTTCCTGGAATTCCCCACTGCAGTGTCCTGCCTGAGTCCAACCCCAACTGAGACTCGTCCCCATGCTTCCCCTCAGCTGGCCCTAAATTCTAGACCTGTCCCTCCTGTATGCCAAAACACAGCTGCCCCATGTCCCACTCCTTCAGTTTCCTTCACTCAGGCAGCCAGTGGTCTGGGGCCACACAGCTGGTATCCTGAGTGATTCGATGCCATCACTTCTCGTGCTGAAACCTTTCAAGTTAAAAACGAATATCTATTAAATGCTTATTTTGCATCCATCCCCATGCAGGAGTTGCATGCACTGTTTTATTGAATCTTCATGAGGAGGCTGTGAAATACGATGAGGATCATCTACATTTGTAGATGAAGAGTCTGGAGCTCAGAGACGTTGAGTCAATGTTGTGATGTTGGAAGCTAGGGCAGTGGCATGGAGCCAGAAAGACTGCGCTTAAGCACAGGGTTCTCTTGCTTCTCATATATCTGCTGTTGACTTTAGGATAAAATCCCAGGGCCTCAACCTGACAGTCTGGGTCCTCCACCATCAAGACTCTAGTCTCCACCTTCCACAGTGCAGGGCAATACAATCCCACTGCTGGACCAGACAAGATGACACGCCATTCTCCACCTTCCTGCTCCCCCTAGAACGCCAACTCCACTTGTGGGTTCACCCTTTAAAATCTGTCTCTCCTGTGAGTATTTCTAATTCATTCTCCCACTTTGTTGTCACCAAAATGAACCTTTGCCTCTCCCTAGTACGCCCTTCTTGCCATTTTCATAGTGTATCTCACAGTCTGCCTTGCTTTTCTGTTGCTTGGCATGGTGACTTTATCACCAATTCCCGAGGGACAGGAATTGTACTTACTCTTCATGGGTATCACATGGGTGCCGACATCAGAACCTAGCCATTATGGGCAGGTCCTGCTCATCCTCTACCAGAGAGCAAAATGTCCTTCCCAGAACTTCTCTCCACCATCCTTTGTCCAAGTGAGTCTTGTTTATCCACTTGTTTGTTAGATAGAGAAGATGGGCTTAAGATAGAAGAGGACCATGATATAGCAGGGATATAGCAGTGAAAAAGAAGTGCTGCTAGTCCCGTCCCCAGCAGACTTATTTCCCAAAACTCCCATCTTATTTTTGTTCCCTGGCAACTGTCAGTGTCATGCCATTGCAAAGTTTTCTTATATATTCCCAAGGTGCTATTCCTTCCTAGACTAAGGATCCCGAAAGTGAAGTTTTTGTAACAATATTGCATTTTAATAGGGATTCAGTTTCGCAAAATGATGTTCATATGAGAGGGTTTCTGGTATCAGAGAAGTGGGTGGCTTCAGTGGGTAAGTGAGAGGTCTTTCCATGCCTGGACTTGAACCATAGGGGTGAATGTCCACCCTGCTAGTGGGAAAGTCTGCCTTTGCCTAGAGCATCCTACATCTTCTTTGGTCTATCTGAGCATCTAAGATCATTGGAACATGATAGTGAGAACAGTAAGGAGAACCAGGGGACATCTCAACCAGCCTTCCCAGTTCAATCATGGACAAAACGCACTCCCCACATCCCCAAAGAGAAGTCAATTTCCAAGCTGACAAGCATCTGCCAGCCTGAATTCCAGTGTCTCCCTATCCAGTGCCACCACATCCCTGGTCTTTCTTGATGCCCCTGAAATGCTCCAGAGTAGGAGAAAAGGATTGTCTCATGAGAAGGGGAGGGAAGTAGGTTCATGCAGGGCCTTTCCTGGAACTTATTATTAATTATGTCAAGGTGACTTACTGTGGACTTGGCTCTGGAGCCCAGGAATAGGAAGGAGAAGAGGAAGGAAAGGCTGGGAAGGAGAGGCTTGATGCAGGGTAGGCAAAGGCAGCAAAGGTGGTGTTGAGTGTAGCAAGGGACTGAGGATTTATGCCCACTCAAGAGGCAAATGGCCAACTTGGCAGAGAGTTGCAGCTGGACAGACTCTTCTCATAACACCGGGAGTTTTTAGGACGGTCCACCCCAGCTTAAAAACAAGACCAGGTTAGTCTAGGGCCACATGGTAAGAGGAAGGGACCTTCATCATCTATCTGTCATAATTGAGTCATGGAGATTCTAGAACCTTCTATATGCAATTCCCCATCTAGGGTGCAATAATGTATGCTCAACCAATATTTATTAAGTGAATGAGTCTCCCGGGAAGGGTAATATATTATCATATTATCTGCTGCTAATAGCTTTGTGCAAATTAGTTTAAAATAAAAAATGATCACTTCTTTGCATCTTATTAATGTAGCACGTGCAGAATTCCATTTAGTTTCCACAATAATCTTGGGAAGGATCTATCTGTGACCTTGAATATTTAACCTCTCTGTGCCTTGGCTTCCCCATCTATAAAATAGAGCCCATAGTAGTTCCTGCTTCATAGAGTCATTGTTAGAATTAAATAGCATTATGCATGTAAAGCAGTTGGAGAGTCCTCCCATAGAGACTGTCACCTCTGCATGACTGGGGCATGTTTCTCAAGGCAGGCCAGTAAGTGGTGCCTTGGGATGTGGAGACTGAACCGTGGCAGGTGTCAATTCTTTTTTTTTCTGAATCAGGGTCTCACTCTGTTGTTGCCCATGCTGGAGGGCAGTGGCATGATCACAGCTCACCATAGCCTCAACCTCCTAGACTCAAGCGATCCTTCTGCCTCAATTACTGGAGTAGCTTTGACTACAGACAAATGCTACCACACCCAGATAATTTTTTTTTAACTTTTTGTTGCAACAAGGTCTCACTATGTTGCCCAGGCTGGTCTTGAACCCCTGGGTTCAAGCGATCCATCCTCCCACCTCAACATCCCAAACTATTGGGATTATAGGCATGAGCCACCATGTCCAGCCCTCAACTCTCCTTTCACAGTCACCATCTGGAGACCCAACCCGGCTGGCAGATAGTCTCCCACCAAGACAGGATGTGGGCTGGTGTCTGATCTGGTCTCACAAGCTTAGCCCAGAATCTTGCCTTGGTTGTTTCCTTGTTCTCAGAGCTTGTGGAAAGCCCTCTGGGACCTTCAGACAGTGTTATCATAGGACTAGAGAAGTAGCAAGGGAGAAGCTGGGAGGAAGGAGAAAGAAGAGTGAGAGGAAAGGGGATGCCTGCAGCCCCCTTCTTTCTGCCTCCATGTCTGTTCCCCACAACTTTCTACCTAGGTCTTCACGAGGGCCCAGGGACTCCGGCCAAGCTATGTTTTCCTTCTCTCCATCTGCCAGCTAGCCATCTGTCTCACACCCACCCAGCCTGGTAAGTTGGTCCTGGCCCTTCTGGCTCTATTTGTCTTCTCTTCGCTATGTCTGTGTTGCTGGAGGCTGAGCAGGCCTTGCAGGGGGATGCGACTCTAACCATCAGAGGCAGTGGGAAGAAGAAGGAACACAGGGTGCAGAGAGAATGAAAGAAAGGAAAGATAACTTTTTTAAAAAAAAGGAGTAGACACTGGCCAAGGGGGAGAGTAAGAAAGGAAGATGAGCAACCAGGAAGTGGAGGGGGTTAGCCACAGAGAGGGACCTTGAGCCAGAAACAGTTCACTTCGGGGGTTGCAAGTGGCCAACCTGTGGGCAGAATCCAGTCAGATACTAACTTAGGGACTCACACAAGGTTTTAAAATTTGGGAAATTTCCCATAAAAACTCAGATTTTCAGCTTGAAAGAGCTGGTCGTGCTGGGTTCACATTTCTTCATGGCCACACGGACCGGAGCTAGGTGGCCACAACCCCCTCGAGAGGAGGTACATGTCCTCTCCAGTTTGCCACAGTCCCCACCATTCTTTATCGTCACCCTCAGCCTGCTTCACTTACTTAGATTATCTATTGAGTCCCTGCAGACACCTGAGTCTGGGAGCCTTCATTTTTAAGTGTCATTTTAAGAATCAGAACCACCTTTTTCTTTCCAGCTACCCCCAAATATAGAACTAAACGCAAAGGAAATAACTGAAAGATGATTTTGAAAGGGGAAGTAGAGCAGGTGGAAAGGGAGCATGAGGAGAGATGGAGGGAAAGATAATTTCAAAAAATAGCAGTTGCTGGAGAGGGTGTGGCAAAAAGGGAACACCTCTACACCGTTGGTGGGAGTGCAAACTAGTGCAACCTCTGTGGAAAGCAGTGTGGCGATTCCTAAAAGCTCTAAATATCGACCTCCCATATAACCCTGCAACCCCCCTACTGGGAATATACCCTGAAGGACTCAAATCACTCTATCAAAAAGATACCTGCACACGAATGTTTATCGCAGCATTGTTCACAATAGAAAGAACCTGGAACCAACCATGCTGTCCATCAAAAGAGGACTGGATTTTTTTAAAATGTGGTACATATACATGATGGAATACTATGCAGCCATAAAAAAGAACAAAATCATGAATTTTGCAGCAACCTGGATGGAACTAGAGTCTATAATACCGAGTGACCTCTCACAGAAACAAAGATCTGAGTATCACATGTTCTCACTTATATAGTGGACCTTGATCATCCAACGTATTACCATAAGAAAATGACTGACAGTGGTGGGAAACTATGGGGGGGAGAGGGTAGGGAGATGGGATTAATGGTAGTAAATATCTGTCTGGGGGCGGGGAGACATCTCTTATCAACAAGGGTGCCTGAACGAAGCATATTTGTATACCGAACCCTTAACTGTACCCCGCAATATCATAAAAAAAATATTGATTATAAAAAATAATAATAATGATAAATTGATCCTTTTTATTAATATATAATTACCTTCCTTGTCTCTTTTACATGCTTTTGAGTGAAAATGTATTATATCTGATATAGGTATAGCTACCCCTGCTTTTTTTTTGTTTGTGTTTGTGTGGAATATTTTTTTTCATTATTTCACCTTCAGTCTGAATGTCCTTTAAGATGAAGTGAGTTTCTTGTAGGCATCCAATAGTTGGGTTTTATCTTTTAAGTCCATTCAGCCACTCTATCCCTTTTGATTGGAGAATTTAATCCATACAAAGTAATTCAAAGTAGTTATTCATAGGTAAGGACTTACTTGTGCACTTTTTAATTGTTATGGGATGTTTTGTAGATGGTTCTTTCCTTTCTCTCTTGTTTTCTTCCTTTGTGTTTTCATGGTTTTCTGTAGTGGTATGCTTTGAATTTTTATTTTTATATTTTGTATTTATTATAAGCGTTTGCTCTGTGCTTACACTAATGCTTATAACATGGTACCTTAAGCTACTGGCAACTTCATTTTGATTGTATACACAAACTATACTATGCTCCCTCACCTCCCATAAATTTTTAAAAATTTATTTTTCATATGCTTCATTATTTGTGTATATAAATGCTACTGATTTTTGTATGTTGATTTTGCGTCCTGCAATATTATTGAAATTGTTTATTAGCTCTAAAAGTTTTTTGGTGGAGCCTTTAGGATTTTATAATACAAGATTATGTCATCTGCAAAGATGGACAATTTGATTTTCTCTTTTTTCAATTTGGATACCTTTGCTTTCTTTCTCTTACCTGATTGTTGCAATTGTTACTGGCCGGGACTTGTAGTAATATGGAGTGCTGAAAGTGTGAATCCTTGTCTTGTTCTCATCTTTAAAGAGAGGATGTTAAGCTCTTTCTCATTCAGTATGATGTTAGCTGTGGGTTTGCCATATATGGTCTTTATTATGTTGAGGTATGTTCTTTCTATGCCTATCTTGTTGAGAGTTTTTATTATAAAGTAATGTTGAATTGACCTGATGCTTTTTGTACACCTATCAAGATAATCATATGGTTTTTGTCCCTCATTCTGTTGATGTGATTTATCACATTTATTGATTTGCATATGTTGAACCACTTTGCATCCCTGGGATAAATTACACTTTATCATGGTATATTATTATTTTTTTTAGATTAGCTATCTGTGTATTAGCCTGTTAAAATGCTTAATGTTTTCAAGAAACCCACTTTTCATTTCACTGATTCTATATATGTTTGAGGTTTTATTTTGCTTAGTTCTTCTCTTTTTTTCTTTCTACTAATTTTGGGTTTGGCTAGTTCTTGCTTTTGTAGTTTCTTGAGGCACATCATTAGAATTTTTACTTGAAGTCGTTCTACTTTTTTTGATGTAGGATTTTATTGCTATACACTTTCCTGTCTTTGGACTACTGGGCCATGTACATTGACACCAGTGTTAGCGAGTTCAGGTGGGTTAATTCTTGGGACTCCAGGTGACTTGTTCAGGTGACGGCAGTGGCAGTGGTTTGAGGTAGCTGTAGGAGCAGTTGACAGTGTGTGGGCTCTTAGTAGTGTGCATAGTATGGGTATTGACAGTATCAATGTTGGTCCAACCCCATGAATTCCAGGCAGCATGCACTAGTGTTAGCAGTGGCCCCTATGAGCTGAGCTAACTGGTTCATAGGCCCCCAGATTGTGTGTTTGAGTGCCAGAAGTGGTGGTGGTGGCAAACTGAGTGGGCTCATCCTAAGGCCCCTGGGAGGTGTGCCCAAGTGGCAGTGGTCATGGACATGCTGGGGCAGTTCCCAGGTCCCTGAATGTTGCATTCAGACTCTGGGAGGGGCAGTGGCACTGGGCATGACAGGCCTGTTCATAGGGCCCCTGATGGGGGGCATATGGGCAGGATGTGGTGTGTGGGGCAGGACAGTTCCTAGGCCTCAGGATGGCATGGTGGGGGGTCAGCGCTGTGGACCTGTTGGTAAGCCCCCTGTGTGTGCATGCACTGAGAGACTGGCAAGCTATGGCGAAACCCACATACCTCAACATAATATGGCTCAATGACAGGGCAGCGGGGCAATGTTGGGTGTTGCAGGGTTTTTCTCAAGCCCCCTGATGGTGCATATGGGTATAGGCTGTGGTGGGTGGGGCAGGGAGATCTCCAGTTCCCCAGCTTGCTCAGGTGCTGAATACAGATGGGATGGGTCTTTCATCTGCCTCCTAATGGTGCATGAGGACTCAGAGTGACTGATAGGATGGGATGATCCACAGATCACTGGCAACATGCTCAAACAACAGGAGGGGCAGTGCTTGCTAATGTGAACTTGTGTTCAGGTTCCCTTGATGGTATACACAGGTTCAGGCAGTGCTGGATGGGGTGGGGCAATCTCAGGCTTCTGAACAGTGTCCTTGGGTAATGACTGCAAGTGTTCTCATCCTGTTTTTAGGCCCCTTTATGGTTGAGTGTGCTCCCAGGGAAACTGTGTGGGGCAATCCCCAGGTCCCAGGGGTAGTGTGCCTGTGCACTGTGGATGGAGATGCTCGGAGGACTGGCTGTTTTTGGCATCCTGATCATGTACACTGGCACAAGCTGTGGCAGATAGAGTGAAGTGAACCACAGGGCCCTGCAAGCAGAGTTGGGTACCATTGGCAGATGGACTGTCTTTTGTCAGTCCTTGTGATGGTGCATGCATGCACCCTGGTAACAGAAGGGAGTGACCTCCAGGCTTCCAGGCAACATGCTTGGGCACTGTGAGTGGTGGCTCTGGATGGAGCACATCTGTTTCCAGTGCCCCCTCCATATGGCGCACATGGGCACGAGTTGTGGTCAACAGGGTGGGGCGATCCCTAGGCTTTTGGACAGTGTGCTTGGGTAGCAGCAGTTGCATGATCAATAGGCTAGAAGAACCTATCCTCAGGACATGTGTGTGTGGCATCTCTGTTGCTGGAATGAACAAAATTGTCAGTGGCTTCAGACCAAGGCAGGCTGTTCTCAGGCTCTGAGGAGTGTATTCTTTGGCTGCTTTGTTCTTGCTTCTTGCACAACCTCTTCTGTATAACACATCACCTATTTTCTGGGGGTACAGAGCACTGTGTGGGCTAAAACTCTAGGGATGCAGATGCATTGCTGGATATGACCAGCATTGCAATGCTGCAGCCTTCTGTGTGGATGCAGAGGGATGTCAGTGGGGCTCTGGGAATGTGGAGATGCAGGGGTTGTTGTGCTCCATGGCAGGATGCAGTCCTATGGGGGCTGGTATCTGAAAGTCATGCCATGATGCAGCTGCTTGGACTTCAGGGGTATATGAGACATGAGCACCCTTTCTGAAACAATGCTGTCACCAGGACTCCAGGCAGCTCCTTAGCCTCAGAGTTGAGTTAAAGGGTTCTCTGTAGGCCTGGTGGGAATGTGGTCCGCTGGGGATCTTTCATGTCCCTTTGTTCCACATTGGGGATCCTCCTTAGTTTTCCAGCCAATCTCAGCCAAGCTGGCTGCCTTGCTTATCTCTCCTTCTGTATCTCGGGTGGTTTCTATCATTGCTGAATTCCAGTGTTCTCTCTTGGGTACTGTGTTTGAAGTGTGATTATCTATTCACTGTTTGGGACCTTCTTTGTGGAGGGGTGAGGGCCAGGTGCCTCTAGTTAGCCATCATGAAGCCTCTGTCTCCATTGTCCTGTTTTATCTTTTTGATGTCATGATTTACATCTTTTTATAATTTGTATTCCTGTCCAAATATTGTACTTATAGTTTCTAAAAAGTTGTCTTTTAATCTTTAACAAGAGATATAACTGATACATCCACCCACATTACCACATCAGTGTTTTGATTTTGACAAAGTACTTTTAGTTATACGCTTTTGTTTTTCATGTTACAAATTAGCATTTGATTTTTCAGCTTGAAGAACCCTCTTTGGCATTTTTTTAAATGGCAGATCTATTAGTGACAGATTCCACATTTGTTTGAGAAAGTCTTTTTTTTTTCTTTCATTTTTAAACTACAGGATTGCTGAGTATTGTATTATTCGCTGGCAGGGCTTTTGTCCCCAGAATTTTAAACACATCATCTCACTTCCAGACTCTAAGTTTCCTGATGAAAAATATACTGAGAGTTTCCTGAGGGTTTTCTGGTACAAGTCACCTTTCCCTTGCCACTTTCAGAATTCCCTTTCTCTTTAATTTGATTATGATAATTTGACTATGATGTGTCTTTGTTGTGTTGGCCTCTTTGGATCCATTTTATTTGCTGTCTTTAGGGTTTATTAATTTGAACTTCTGTTTCCTTCCACAGGCTTGAGAAGTTTTCTTCCATCATTTATTTGAATGTCTTTATTGTCCCTTTCAATCTCTCTTCTGTTACATCAATAATATGTAAGGAATTATTTGATAGTGTGCTAAGATTCTTTTAACCCTTTTCATAAAACCTGCTTTTATTCTTATTTTTTTGTTTCTCAGGTTGGATGATTATCAGTGGTCAGTCTTTGAATTTACTAATCTTGTTTTCTGTTTGATCTAGTTTGCTGTTAAACCCCTCTATTGACTTTTTCAGTTCAGTTGCAGGATTTTCCAGCTGTATGCTTTCTGTTTGGTACTGTTTTATACTTTCAATCTCTGTTGAAATGTTCTTGATTTGCTAAAGTGTCTTGTGAAGCATCTTTATGACCATTTGTTTAAACTCCCTGTTGTGTAAATCATATGTTGTGTAAAACATGTCTTCATTTCACTAGGGTTGATTTTGGAGATTTATCGTGTTCTTTTATTTGGAACATATTTCCTTGTTTGTTTGGTTTTTTTTTTTACTTTACTTAACTCTGTGTTGGTTTCTGAATATTAGCAAGAAAATAACCTTTCCCAGTCTTGTCAGGCTGGCCTAATAAGGAAGTATTTTACCAATCTATCTCGGCATAAATATTAAGATGCTTCTCACATTTGTGTTTGTCTCTGTTTTGATGGCTCTCAGGAGATCCTATCAGTACCCTCAAGGCATTAGGGTAGAAAACAGACTTTCTATGTGTAGCTGAAAAGTTCCTTCTACCCTCATAGTGAAGTTGAGAGTGAGTATTTTGCTTCCACCTTGTGTGCACTATGCCTAGCAGAAGATTGTGGTAAATTCCTGAATTCATACATGCACAGGATTCTCTGACTTGGATATCTGCCAGAAGTGAGCCTGTTGTATGCCCATCATTGTTTTCTGTTGTTTAGGGTGGTTTAGAAATGCAGAGCCCCTTCACACTTAGAGATAGGTTGTTAAGGAGAAACAGTTTTTCTTGTGGCAAGTTGTACAAAGTCTGACAATTAAGTTCATACACTCATCCTAGAAAAAGTACTCCATACCTCATTGCTAAATATCACTACAGTCACCTTAAAAGTACTCCCTTGGAAAGCTACACACCAATGCCAGCACCTTGTCCACTTGTCAAAGCAATTTTGGAATTCTTTTTCTGGAATGGCCATCAGAGTTGTTGTCCTATTACCCTTGATGTCCTGAATGCCATAAAAATGTCTTTCTTTCAATATTTCCTTTATCTTCAGGTAAAGAAAAAAGTCATTGGGGGCCAGATCAGGTGAGTAGGGAGAGTGTTCCAATACAGTTATTTGTTTACTGGCTAAACACTCCCTTGCAGACAGTGCTGTGTGAGCTGGTGCATTGTCGTGTTGCTTCAGGACCATTTTTGCACAAATATTTCTCATACTAAGATTTTCCCATTTCTCTATCAATTTTTATTTGGTCTGCTATGCTTCTCACAGTCAGCTGATGATTTTGATGCACAATTTGACAAATTTTTGCAATGTTTTCATCAGTTCTGCTAGTTACTGGCCATCCTGACCTCTCTTCATCAGTGATATCTTCTCTCCCTCCACACAAAAAAGCTTAATCCACTTATACACTACCATTTTCTTCATGGCATCATCCCCCAAAACTTGGATTAACATGTTCCTGATTTCACTTCCACTCTTGCCAAGTTTAACAAGAAATTTAATATTTGTCTGTTGCTCTAATTCAAGTTCTGACATTCTCACGACAGCACACAAAAACATGCAACAATGATTGCCACTCAGCAAGACACTGCCACATGTCGACATGAACACCGCTGTGAGACACTGCTATATAAAGGTTATGAAACTTTACAGAGTTGTTGGTACAGTGCTGCCAACCTAAGTTCATGACGGCAAGTTTTGAGAACTTAATTGTTAGACCTTGTAGAAGCTGTGGGACTTGGTGTGTGGACAAACTTCTTCTAGACAGAAGTAGAACTAGAGCTACCATCATTACATAGTTTTTTTTTTCTGTTTTTAAATTTAATTTTTTTCCCTAAACTTTTTTGTTAGAAATGAATACAGCTTCACTAGTGTTTCTTGGAATGTTAATTTTGGGGAAAGTTAGTCATCATGAGGAAAGCTGACTGCCCTGAGACCACTGTGGTAGAAAAAACATGGAAAGACCATGAGCAGGTGTGCTCACTGACAACTTCTAACAAGTCTCCAGTGGCACCCACTGTGAGCCAGAAATGAGTCTTCTTGAACACCAACCCAGTTGTGCTTCCACATTATCCATCCCAGCTGGGATGGATATATTGTAACTGTGTGTGAGATGAGTCAGTCAGCTGAGATTCCCAACCAGAGGTAATTATAAATTTTTTTTTTGAGTTGGAGTCTCATTCTGTCACTGGAGTGCAGTGGCATGCTCACAGTCACCATAGTGTCGACCTGCTGGGCTCTGGCGATCCTTCCGTCTCAGCCTTCCAAGTAGCCAGAACTTCAGGCGCGTGCCACCACGTCCAGTTAATTTTTGACTTATTGTAGAGATGAGGTCTCACCAAGTTGCCTGGGCTGGTCTCGAACCCACAGGCTCAGGCAACTCACTTACCTCGGTCTCCCAAAGTGCTGGGATTACAGGCTAAGTCACCGAGCCTGGCCTATAAATTGTTTTAAGCTGTCAAGTTTTGGGGGTGGATTTTTAACCAGAACACATACTAGAACAGAATTTGGCAACTTGAAAAAAGGGTACTGGGGTAATAAAAAAATTACAGGATGTGACATCAGCTGTAAGACCAATGGGAAGAATGGGGAAAGTGCTACCTAACCTCCGCTCTTTGCCTTTGAAAAAATACAAGAGATGAGAGAGAAACTAAAAAATTATACTCAATGTTTAAACAGAATTTAGAGAAGATATAAAGGAACCAGAATTTTCTGGGTTTAGAATAAAACTAGTACTCATTTTTAGTTTTTCCCAGGAAAACCTTAAATAAAAATACAGCCTTGTGTCAAGTATCAAAACCAGTGGGTGTTTTGGGGGTTGCTATTTTAGATTCAAGGGGTACACAGGTATGCTTGTTACACAGACGTATTGTGTAGTGGTGGTGATTGGGTCTCAGGTGGCCCATTCCTCAGACAGTGAACATTGTGTCCCATAGGTAGTTTCTGAACCCCAATCCCCCTATTGTGCCCCATAGGTTGTTTCTGAACCCCAACTCCCCTCTCCACTTCCTCCCTTATTGGTGTCCCCAGTGTCTATTATTTCCACTGTTGTGACCATTTAGCTCCCACACATGAGAGCATGCGGTGTTTGGTTTTGTTTCTGAGTCAACTCACTTAGGATGATGATCTCCAGCTCCATCCATAATGCTGCGAAGGACATGATTTCATTCTTTTTTATGGCTGCATAGTATTTCACAGCATATATATACCACATTTTCTTTATCCAGTCAATTGTTGGTGAGCACTTAAGTTGGTTTCACTATTTCGCTATTGTGAATAGTGCTGCAATGAATATATAAGTACAGGTGTCTTTTTAATATATTGATTTATTTTCCTTTGGGTAGATCCCTAGTAGTGGGATTGCTGGGTCAAATGATAATTCAATTTTTACTCCTTTGACAAATCTCCAGACTGTTTTCCATAGAGGTGGAAATAGCTTACAATTCCACCAACAGTGAATGAGTGTTTCCTTTTACCCTCTGCCCCACAACCCTGCCAACATCTGTTGTTGACTTTCTAATAATGGCCATTTGGACTGTGAGGGGTGAGGTGTGTGAGGTGATATCTCATTGCAGTTTTAATTTGCATTTCTTTGATGATTAATGATGTTGAGCATTTTTTCATATATTTGTTGGCTACTTGGCCACTTGTATGTCTGCTTTTGAGAAGTGTTTATTCATGTCGTTTGCCCACTTTTTGATGTGGTTATTTGTCCTTTTTGTTTAAAACCAGTGTTTTTATAAAAAATATAAACCGTCAGCTGGGCTTGGTGGCTGCCTGTAATCCCGCGCTTTGGGAGGCTGAGGTGAGTGGATTGCCTGAGCCCACGGGTTTGAGACCTGCCTGGGCAACATGGCGAGACCTCATCTCTACAATAATCAAAAATTAGCCAGGCGTGGTAGCGCGCGCCTGTAGTTCCAGCTACTTGGAAGGCTGAGGTGGAAGGATCGCCGGAGCCCAGCATGTAGAGGCTGCGGTGGCCGGGAGCGGCCACTGCACTCCAGTCTGGGTGACAGAGTGAGACTCCGACTCCAAAAAAAAAAAAAAAAAATCTATATCTATATCTATATCTATATCTATATATCTCGTCAAAAGCATTCTCAGTATTTTAAAGACCTTAGGTGTGACAAATAGTTCCCGGTAAACAACAGGGCTTCTAAGGCTATTTTCTGAGAGCCTTGGTAAGAAAAGAAGCCAGAGAAAAAAGGGCCCGTCTCAGAGTGTGTGTGGGGGTAGCTTGGACTGCTGGATTTGGGCCCACAGGAAGCCTATACTTTTTAAAAAAATTATTACACTGGATAATTCGCCCTATGAAAAGGTCAAAGTCAGAAAAAAAAAAAAATGAGGTAACTGGATACCCAATGTACTACAAGCAAGAAATATGCAGATAAAGTTGGTAAACCGAAACCCCAGGCATTTAAGGAAACAGAACATTGATGAAGATGTTGATGAGAGTCTAGACAACATCTTTATCAATGTTCTGTAAAACTCTCACCAGGACCCCCACCAGCTCCTGATTTGGTTGACTTTCAGCCAGTGACATAATAGGAAAAGATTTCTGGGGTTCTTAAGGAGGCAAAGTGTATTTTGCCAGTTTGACAAATGTAAATAATTTTTGGCCAGAGAGCAAGCTATAGGTTATTGAATATTTCTCCAAGCTTTTACTATTCCTCTTACTGAGAGCTGGGATCGAACTGCCCTCCCCTTGAATCAGGGTTGGTCCTCATGACATTGAAGTTGACATCCAGGTTTGATTTTGAGGACCAGCAGGAGGATCAGAAAGCCTGAGGACAGGCGCCCTATGTTCAGTGCTCCTCCCAGTGCCCAATTGTGTCCTTCTGGGTTCTAAGAATTACTCTACATCTTGTTTACCACCATTCCCATTTGTGCAGTCCTCCCGGGGGGGCATCAGGATAGGCACACCAAACTTGCCACCTTCACCACCACCACCACCAGTACCCCGCCCCCCACCTCACCAGGGAGTGGCCTGCTCAGCCTAACACCACCACCACTGGCACCATCTCTTGCCATCTAAAAACCTGAGGGTTGACCCAACACCCCTACTGCCAATCCTCTCATGCTCTACATTGCTGCTCAAGGAACTGAGGACCCACAACCCACCCAGCACACCACTGCCATAGTCGGAACCCAAGCAACCCACATGAAAGCCCAAGAATCAACATACCTGGACCTGCTAACACCAATACTGGTACCCACCATCCAAGGGTCCACTTACAGACAAGTTTATAGCAATTAAGTGCCCACATCAAAAAAGTAGAAACATTTCAAATGAACCTAATGATGCTCTTCGAGGAACCAGAAAAGAACAAACCAAACTAAAAATTATTAGAAAGCAATAAATGATAAAGATCAGAGTAGAACTAAACAAAACAGAGGAAACAAGAGATCAATTAAATAAAAACTTGGGTTTTTAAAAAGACAAACAAATAAAGAGCTAAGTAGACTAACCAAGGAAAAAAGAGAGAAGACCCAAATAAATAAAATCAAACATGAAAATGGAGACATTACAAACTGATACCTCAAATAAAAGAAATCATCAGAGACTATTATGAACTATATACCAACATTTGGGAAAACCTGGAGGAAATGAATGAATTCCAGGTCATATGTAACATACCACAATTAGAGGAGGAAAAAATAGAAATTTAAATGTATCAATAGCAAGTAATGAAATTGAATCATTATAAAACTTATCCTAACAAAAAAAATTCAAGGACTAGATGGATTTACTACTGAATTCTACCAAACTTAAACAGAACTAAAACCAATTATTCTCAAAATATTCAAAAAAATTAAACAGGAAAAAATTAATCATAATTCATTTTGAGGCCAGAATTACCCGGATACCAAAACCAAAACATGTAAGACTAGAACAAGGCAAAGATATTCATTTTTACCACTCCTATTCAACATATTTCTGAAAGCCATAGCCACAGCAATTTCTTTACATCTCAAAATGTTTTTATAGATGACATGATTTTATATTTAGAACAATCTAAAAACTCCAGCAAGAAATTCACTACAACTGATAAAACTCAGTAAGTTGCAGAGTACAAAATCAACATACAGAAATCAGTAGCACTTATATACATACAGTGATCAACTGGAAGAATAACTGGTTAAAAATTCCATTCATAAAAACAACAAAGCTGGAGGCATCATACTATTTTTAAAAAATATGTATATGATAAAGTTAGTAACCAAATCAACATGGCACTGGCATAAAAATCAGCCACAAAGACCAATGGTGCAAAAAACACAACCCAGAAATAAATCTACACATTTACAGCCAAATCACCTTCAACAAACATTCCAGGAACATAAAATGGTGAAAGGATCATGTCTTCAATAAATGGGGCTGGGAAAACTGGATAACCATAGGCATAAGAATGTAACCAGACCCCTATCTCTCACCATATACAAAAAATCAAGTCAAAATGGATTAAAGACAAATCTAAGATCTGAAATTATGAAGCTACTATAAGAAAACACTGAGGGAAATGCTCCAGAACACTGATCTGTGCAAACTTTTTTTGCATAAGGCCTCAAAAGCACAGTTAACAAAAGCAAAATAGGACAATGGAATTACATCAAGCTAACAGGCTTCTGCAAAGCAAAGGAAACACTCAACAAAGTCTAGAGAAAACCAAAGAATGAGAAAAATATTTGCAGCTATCCATGTGACAAAAGATTAAAAACCACAACATAGAAGGAGCTCAAGCAACTCAACTCAAAATAAAATAATAATCTGATTATAAATGGGCAAAAGATCTGACTAGACATTTCTTAAAAAAAAAAAGACAAAGATGGACAACAGGTATATAGAAATGTTCAAAATCACAAATTGTCAAAGAAAGACAAGTCAAAACCACAATGACATATCATCTCACCCCAACCATAAAGGAACAATATTAGTGAGGATATAGATAAAGGGAGATCTTGTACGCTGTTGATGGGAATGTGAAATAGTACAGCCACTATGGAAATTAGGGAGGTTCCCCCCAAAAAGTAATAATAGAACTGCCATATGATCCAATAAATCCACTACTGGGTATATAAGAAAGGAAATCAATATACCAAATAAATAACTGCACACCCATGTTTGACTATTCACAATAGTCATAATAGGGAATCAACCTATGTGCCTATGAATGGATAAAGAAGAGATTGAAATCTTGTCATCTGCAGCACCATGGATTAAACAGGAGGTCATCATGTTAAGTTAAATAAACCAAGTGCAGAAAGACAAGTATCACATACTCTCAATCATATGTGGGTGCTAGAAAAGTGGATGTCATATAAACAGAGTAGATGGTGGCTATCAGAGGTCAGGAAGGATACGAGGAAAGGGGAATGAAGAGAGGTTGATTAATCAGTAGAAATACAGTTAGAAAAGGCACATCAGTAGGAAGACATTTCACATAGGCAGATTTCAAAATAGAACAATTTGAATATTTTTAGCATGAAGATAAATATTATGGTGACAAATATTCCAATTAGATTTGACTGCATGAATGTATCCAATTATCACATGTACCCTGGAACTATGTAAATTATGTATCTATAAAAAAATAAATTTGCATTGATTAATTTAAAAATGTTTTTTATAGTGTCTTGAGCTGACAAGTTGGTGGCTAATTTTTATGCAACAATAGAAATCGAATACTCACTATAAATGTCCCAAAAAAGAGTAGTTCCTGGATTGGCTATTTCAGTGGTCCCTCACATGATTATTCAAATTGGCTCTATAGCATGAGCCCTGTATTCTCAAGCACCACACCAAGGGACACAGTATGCAACAATGGGACCTGCCAGTAAACATCCTATTGCAGAAGAAACTTTTCCATGTCTTTCTTTTCCTTATAGGGAACTTTCCCAGACATGTCACAGAACCCTTCTAATACATCATTGGATAGAGCCCAAAAGGATCACTAGAGGGAAGATTAGTCTCAGCTAATCATAAAAACTCAGCCAAGATAAACGCTGAATAACACTATACAAATGGTTGACAAAAACAAATCAAGACTGCCAAAAAGGTGAGGGTGAATGGCCCTTTTGTAGCCAAATAGTTGTCTGTTATTGCCTAATAATTTATTGTGTAGTAGTTTTGTCAGTTATGATAGTATCAACATCAAAGCTCGAGATTATATATTGTTTACAAAGTGCCAGGTAATAGCCAATGTACCCTGCCTATCTATCTTACTCCTCACAGTGATGTTTTGAGGCAGATTCTATTATTACTCTTTTTGAATGTGAAGAAACAGAAGCCCAAATGTAAAGAAACAGAAGCCTAGAGAGGTTACTACAGCCTAATGTTATACACATAACATGGAGCTGTGATGAACTGTTGTCCCATTAGTGGAAAGGCACACCACAACAGTTCATTGCTACAAATGCAAACAGAGATTCCTCAGTTACACAGCACTCAGTGAATATTCATACCTATGCTGCCATCCCATTTAATGATAAAAGCAAAAGGAACAAAGGGAAAATTTTCCTTCCAGAGACAACTTTAGACTGAATAATGAAATAAGTACTAGGGTTTAGGAATGTTTACATTAGTTCACACACCAGCTGCTAACAATTATGAGCCTGATTTGTGCATTTCCATAGAAATGCTTCCATTCGACCTGGTGGCTGGTTCTGTTAGCACTAAACTTTTAAAAAAGGATTATCTTCCTTACTTAAGGACAGTTTGGTAATAACAGTCACACAAACATATATACATTAAAAAGGTAAGAAGAAAGCATATAGCACATTACTTCACAATAAAGAGACTAGAGTGCCATTTCATGTGGAAAATCCTATGTATATCATTACATTTATTATGCTAAACATACATATTCCTTACCCAAAGTTATGTTGGGTTTCATTAAGTACAATTTGTTTTAACATGAAACACTTCTGTATGTAAACCCTACATACTGAGGAGGCTGTTCTGTAAACTGTAGGCTGCTTAACTAGCATCCCTCCCAAACTCTAGTTATGACAGCTAAAATTCACTCCAGACACAAACTAATGTCTCCTGGCAGGGGATATCACCACACAAATTTAACTCCTGGTATATAGAATAGTTTTTAAATCTTTTGATAGCATATTCAATATTTCTAATAAAAATTATGTCACTTCAGAGCAACAAATCAATAGAGGAATTATAGAGAAAAAATTTACGTCAATATTACATACACTGATAATTTTCTCTTCATTTTAAATTCTGTTGCACATATATATGTTGGAAATTCTTTTGAAACCTTTGATCCATTAAAGATATTTACAAATACTTTATTATCAGTGTTCAATAATGTGTCCCTGCCTCATAAGGCATTCCCAATTTGTTGCAGGAATTCCTGTTCTGATTTTTAAGCAAGAAGACCTGAGGAAAAAAAGGTGACAATACAAGTTTATCTGTGTCAACTCTGTAACATACAACTGGTAAGTTCTTCCAAGAAGTTCATAAAGTACATTAACTAGAGTGGGCTGTGTGTACTATAAGGCAAATAGATCACAAATACAATGAGCAGGTATTTATTTCACGCTAGTGTAAAATACAAAGGGGGATTTCATAAGGTAGAGGTGGGAAGATAATCTGCTCTCTTCAATCAATTCCTTCTCTCTTAAATCACAGTAACTTTGTGCAACCAAAGACTTCTAAGGCCACCCTGGGGGTCATTTGAGCCTTAGTTCCACAGGATATGGGAAATTAGGGAGAATCACATACACAATTTTTCTGGGCATAGAAGTAACGTTCATCATTTCTGTCCATATTAACCTGGACACAGCTCAGTTTTACATGGTCTGGCACACAATAATGGGAGGCTGAGAAATAGACACTAAGACTGTGTTCCAGAGAAAAGAAAAGGGTTTTTGGAGAATATATAGAATTTCATGCCTGGGTGAATTTCAAGATGTCTCCTGAGGTGTGAATTCTGGCTAAAGGTTTTCCCACATTCATAACATCCATAGGGTCTTTCCCCTGTGTGGATTCTCTGATGTACTCTGAGGTATGACTTCCGGGCAAAGGTTTTTCCACATTCATGACATTCATAGGGTTTCTCAACAGGGTGACTTTTTTGATGGACAGTGAGGTTTGACTTCTGGTAGAAAGTTTTTCTACAATCTTTACATTCATAGGGTTTCTCACCAGTGTGAGCTCTTTGATGTACAGTAAGGGCTGACTTATGGTAGAAAGTTTTTCCACATTCATTACATTTGGAGCATTTCTTACTGGTATGAGTTCCTTGATGTACAGCAAGGGTTGACTTATAGCAGAAAGTTTTTCTACATACTTTACATTCATAGGGTCTCTGACCTGTGTGAATAAAATGATGCCTCCTGAGGTGTGACTTATGACTAAAAGACTTTCCACATTCAGTACATTCATAGGGTTTTTCCCCTGTGTGAATTCTCTGATGTTCATTGAGAGATGACTTCTGGCTGAAGGTTTTCCCACATTCTTTACATGCGTAAGGTTTCTCTCCTGTGTGAGTTCTGCAATGTACAGTAAGGGATTGTCTCCTGTGAAAGGTTTTTCCACATTCATAACATTCATAGGGTCTTTCCCCTGTGTGGATTCTCTGATGAGTAAATAAGGCCTGACCTCTGATAGTAGGATTTATTACATTCATTACATGCATAGGGCTTGTCCCCTCTATGTGTTCTCTGATGTACTGTAAGGACTGATTCCTTACAGAAAGACTTCTCACATTCACTACATTTATAGGGCTTCTTTCTTATGTGTCTTTTCTGATGTCTAATGAGCTCAGAATCTTTAGAGAAAATTTTCTTACATATAGGACAATTGTAAATTTTCCTACTTACCTGAGTTAACTCTTGTGCAATGTATATTGGCTTATCACAGCCTTTTCCAGATTTACTAAATTTATGTGTCAATAATATTGTCTCAGTATTAAAGCTTTTCTTTTGTCCACTGTATTCAAAAGAGTGATGACCAGGTTGACTCTGTCTAAGATGCTGTGTACGGTGACACTGTCTAAGATGCTTATGATGTTTGTGGGATTTCCCAGTTAAATTACAGGCATCTAGTTTGTCTCCAGCAGGAGAATTGGGAAGAAGAATGTTCTGAAATACATTAAATTCCTCAGGTCTCATTGGTGAATAGTTTCTAAGGTCTACAATCAGATTTGAAATATGGTGTGAATTCAAATTCTGTGTTTTTCCTAATTCAACTCTCTCCATTGTTGATGTGTTACTATTGGTGATCACAACTTGCCACAAAAGTCTATTGTGATTTACTTGGCTCCTCTCAATTAGGTCATCAACTATCTGGACATCTGAAATGAGAAAAAATAAATATATTCATGACCCACACACAAGCAATCATAAAAGTAAAGAAGCTTTGAAATATCTTAATGGCATAAGAGTTTATAAAAATCAATAGTGAGTATTAGTTTTATAGTGTATGATTTTTTTCTTCCTATAAACTTAATATAATAACTTCATTGATAAGCTTTCTAATGTTAAATTGTGTTTTTCTCCTGCTTGTTTAACTTTTTCTTTTATTAACTCATGAATACATATTTGGTAAAAATATTCACCTACTGCCAAGTTGTACTTTTGAACTAAGAGTTTATCATCTGCCACTTGTATTCCCAATTATTTTTCATTACTTTATTCTCATAAAAATGATGAGTATCTCATATTGGTATCTTTTTCATTATTCTGCTTTAATGACAAGGTTTTCCTGGATTAGCCACTTGCAGTTACAGGAGAAGATCATTTGTCTGTCACCTAACCAAGTATAAGGCATAGGGACTGGATTGGCACATATGTTTCTTTAATTTTCATTCTTCCCTAGAAAATGATTATAGCATCTGCAGGCTTTACAAGTACAAAATCTTTTCTCCACACTACATGAAGACAACTTCATGCAAATTCTTAATTTAATCTGACTTCCTTGCTTCAGAGAACCATAAAGGCATAGGAAGCTCTAGTACCCCACCCTAAATAACCCTCCCTGCTGCTCTAAAGGATTTGCTTCTGCAACCCAGACTGTTCCTGTCTTCCTTGGAAAGTGTTTTTCTGACTCCTTCTGAGGTTAACAGCCCAGATACTCTTCCCCAGATTACTGGTAAAGAAAGAGAGTAACCATCCTCTGGCTGATAATTCACTGCTTTTGAAAGCTTTTATTTTGTGTGTTGTTAAGTTCGGCTGTCTTCTAGTTTCATAGAAAATGGGAATCTCCTGTATATTTCTCATTCTCTTTGTTGTTTTAGAATGATTTCCACAAAGAAAAGAGGGAGACACTAACTTTCCAAAAGCAAAATCTGAACTCTTTACCCTGAACCCCTTAGTTCCTTTGGCCTGGGGGCTGAAGCTCTCCTGATTCTCACAAGTCCAGGATCACCCTTTTCCATGTATCTTGTTCTCCTTCATGATTTCTGATGTGGGAAATCAGACTCACTCTTGTACTCCTTTTCTCATTTTCTTATCAACTCCTTAGATGACCTCCTCTATAAATGCCAGCTTTAAGCTACCAAGGTATACATTTGTATCTCTAATAGTTATGTCCATATTCAATCGAGATTTTATGTTCGTCTACATAATATATAGGTAAACATTGGAAAAGAGTTAACTAAAACGGAAGCTATGCCAAAGTAAGTACTTATTAATCCTAAACTGCTTTTTCTGACCATCCTTAAATGATTGCATCCCATTTTCTCTCTCCTTTTCATTCTGGTGAAGAACCTCATGATTCTTATCCAACTACTTAACATATATTTAATTTTTGTTTTTCCTCTCATCAGAATTTAAACTCTAAGAAAAAAGACATTATTTTACTAATTACAATTATAAAATTATCAATGCTTAAAATCTACCAATTAAGATGTGCTGAAAGAATAAATGAATGTGTGAATAAATAAATGTCTGACAAAAATATACTCCATGAGAACGGAGAAAAAGAGCGAATGAGAATGGTGAAAAAGTAAATACTCAAGAAAAATGTCTTAGCGGTGATAGGTAGGATTAGATTTGGGGTAAGTTTTATTTTTATTTTTTTTGAGTCAGAGTCTCACTCTGTCACCCAGGCTGGAGTGCAGTGGCATGTTCACCGCTACTGCAGCCTCTATCTGCCAAGCTCAGGCAATCCTTCCACTTCAGTCTTCCAAGTAGCTGGAACTACAGGTGTGTGCCACTAGGCCTGGCTAATTTTTAAAAATTCATTTATTGAAGAGATGATGTCTCATCAAGTTGCCCAGGCTGGCCTCAAACACCTAGGCTCAGGCAATCCTCTCACCTCTGCTTCCCTAGGTGCTGGGATTATAGTTGTGTGAGCCACCACACCCAACTTGGGTAAGAAAACATTAAGCAAAATAAAGGTGGAGCTATACACGTCAGAGCCCTCTGTGTAGACTATATAATGCACATAATTTTAAGCATGTGGGCCTGCTCTCCTCAGATCTACAACATGGACACAAAGTTGGTTAAAACAGGTCAATACTGCTAACATCTACTGACCTCTCATCTTCCTGGCCTTCCTACCTAGCATGCACTGACTAACCTAGGAGACTCAGTTTTGGTGGTTCTTGTACCATCCATGGCTCTGCTCCTTGTTGCAACTTGAATATTACTTCAGCTTCTATAATGGAATGTCCTGGTAATAGAGAAAAATGTAGGACTTTACCAAATTGCTAAGTCAGGTCCTTTGAAGAATAACAACAACTCAGTCATAGGAGCTGTGCAAAGAAAGGGCCAATATAAACACTTCATTAGAGATAGATGATGCTCATATTCTTCACAGATTGGAATCTTATACCTGAACAGCATTATACTTTGTAAACAGTTCCTATATTTACCAACAAAGAAGAAAGTACTTACTTCTGAGAGTTAGTGGGGAGTTTTGCACACCCAAGGATACCAGGCAGCTGTAGGTCTCCAGCATCACATCCCTGTACAGGCTCCTCTGAGAATCATCTATGTCCTGCCACTCCTCCCAGGTGAAGTCCACTGCCACATGTTCAAATGACACCAACCCCTGTAATGGCACATTTAGGAAGATCAATTTTCTCCAAGTGTGTGTGTGTCTTATAGACACCTTATATAAGATGCAGCTTGTTCTGTAGTCTACGTGGTGTGAGAAAGAAAAATCACAGTAGAACTTTCCTGCCACTATAATAATTTATTAATGGCAAGTGACACTTAAACATCACAGATTTGAACCATGTGGGTTTATTAATATGCAGATTTCTCTTTCACCTCTGCCGCCAGAGACAGCAATAGCAACACCTCCACCATTAATAAATAGTAAGTATATTTTCTCTTCCTTTGTTATTTTACTAATAACATTTTCTTTCCTCTAGCTTACTTCATAGGAACTCACTATAAATTGCATATAACATACAAAATTTGTGTTAATCAACTATTTTATTGGTAGGGTTCCAGACAATAATAGGCTGTTAGTAGTTAACTTCTGGGGGAGTCAGAAGTTATAATCAGATTTACAACTATGCTGACAGTTGGGATCCCCAGTCCCTGTGTTGTGTTAACTTTGCAGTACTATTTGTAGTAACTTACAGATATAGAATCATCCTTTTTGATAGAAAAAAAGTATAAATAAAATTCTGCTCCTCCAAGGAGCTTATGATCTGGTATGAAGACTTACTTATAAATACATACCTAGAATAACGTGTTAGAGAACTAATTTAGACACAATCTTAACATAGACTGTGATAAACACAGAGAAAATAAAGTTCTATTTTGTAGTATAAAGTTGCACTACAAAAAAAAGGCCTGGACCAGATGGCTTTCCTGTGGAATTCTATAAAACATACAAGGAGGAGCTGATACCCATCCTACTGAAAGTATTCCAGGCAATTGAGAAAGACAGAATTCTCCCCAAATCATTTTATGAAGTTAACATCACACTGATATGCAAACTGGGTAAAGATCTAACAAAAAAAGAGAACTACAAGCTAATATCCTTAATGAATATAGATGCAAAAATTCTCTACAAGGTTCTAGTGAATCAGATCCAACAACACATCTCAAAAATCATCCACCATGACCAAGTACGCTTCATCCTCAGGATGCAGTGCTGGTTCAACATCTGCGAGACTATAAACGTAATTAAATATGTCAACAGATATTAAAAAAAAGAACCACACGATTATATTATTAGATGCAGAAAAAACCTTTGCTAAAATCCAGCATCCTTCTTGATGAAAACCCTCAAACACCTAGGCATAGAAGGAACATACCTCAAAATAGTAAGCGACATCTATGATAAATCCACAGCCAGCAAAATGCCAAATGGACAGAAAGTGGAAGCATTTCCCCTGAAAACTGGAACAAGACAAGGCTGCCCACTCTCACCCTTCCTGTTCAACATTGTGTTGGAAGTCCTAGTAATAGCAATTAGACAAGAGAAGGAAAACAGGGGTATCCAAATAGGAAAAGAAGAAGTGAAGTTATCCCTCTTTGGCTGATGATATGATCCTATACCTCGAAAATCCAAGAGAATCTGTCACAAACCTCCTTGCACTGATAAAAGACTTCAGCAAAGTCTCGGAGTACAAAATAAATGTGCAAAAGACAGTCGCATTCTTATACACCAACAACAAACAGGCAGAGAACCAAATAAAAAGCACAATCCCATTCACAATAGCCATTGAAACTGGACTGGATAAAAAAAAATTTCGTACATTTGTACAACGGAATATCATACATACATAAAGGACACACATATGAACTCCGCAGCAACTTGGATGGATTTAGAGTCTATCATACTCAGTGATCTATCACAGAAACAAAGAACAGAGTACCCGCATGTTCTCACTCATAAGCGGACCCTGAACATTTACCATAATACTATTAGAAAGGAATTGGCAATAGCGGGATACTGCTGGGGGGGGGGGGAGTTGTGGGGAAACACAACAATAATAAGGGTACCTGACCTCAAACTAGGCAAAGTGAGGACCAAAGAGAGGCCCAAACTTTACCTGTATGATGTTCACTTATATATATAATCCTGAATTATACTCCACGTCTTTAAAATAAAATATATATTTTTTAAAAAAGAAAAAGCAGGAATAAAATTTGGCACTAATATGATGAGCAGAGAGTAAGAAGAGAAGCTATACTTCCAAGCTATGCGCCTAAGTGCAGGTAGCTAAATACTGGTAATGTAAAGAGAAATTTGGAATGCGAAAGGAGAACAGTCTAAGTAGACATGACACAGACTTGTATATACCATACTGGCAGTAACTGTGGTGAAATATGTGGACTATCCAACTGGCAACGGGATATGTGATTCCACAGTTCAGTATAGAGATCTAAGAATTAGAGAGAAACAGAATTTCAGTAGTGCCTAAAGTCAGCAAAGTAAATGAAAAGTCTTAAAGAAGTCCTAAGAAAGCTCAGAATTTGAGGAAACACTAATATTTACTCATAGAGGAAGATGTATATACTGTAAAGACTGAGAATAAATTTTGAGTTTATTCCCTGAATAATGGAAAGCTAAATATTAAGAATTTCAACAATATAATTCAACTTATTCACAATTCTATGGAAGAAATGTTTGATAATCCACATAGACATTAACAAGGTATGTACTTTTAGAAATACCATCAACAAGCTAGAGTGTTTTTCTCCTATGGAGTAAACCAAGATAGAGAGTTTCCACAGCGCCTAGAAAGGAACAGAACCAGTAGTATGGACCATAACTCATCAAAAAAGTGATAATAACCACATAGTGCAAAGAAGAGAAAAATCAATCTACCTGGGCTGGAACTAGACAGACTCTCCTCTGGATCATGACACAGACCACAGGCAGCCTCCAGACACAGTAGGGAAGGTGAGTAAGGAGAATTCAGGAATTCTGTGCTCCTGCCACAGACTTGAAGGGCTCCCGGATGCAGGGCTGGTTCAACATCCTCAAGACAATAAATGTAAGTTTATAGTCTTACCCACAGTCATGCTCTGCCGAAGTCCATGTGCAGTGGTGCAGGAAAAAAGAAAGCCCTGAGTGGCTCCAGTCCCCATATCCCAGGAACTCAACTCTTGCTGGCAGCTGCTTTCTAGCCGGCCTGGGAGGGGACCAGTTCCAAGGACAAACTCCACAGTGGCAGACAGCTCCTGGCTAGAGCAAGCTGTCAAGAAAATAGCTGAGGCCCTGAGGTCAGCTGCTCTTAGCCATTCAGAATATGGAATGACTGAGGCTGAGGTTGGAGGTGGGGGGGAAGTCAGGTGGGACTGGTTCACATAGCAACCTCTTCCCCTGTATACTCTTCTGTGCCAGCCCCACACAACAGAGTTACCCCAGTGGCCAGGGATTCCTTCCTAATCCCCACTGGGGCAGCTAAGAGTGCATACAGGTGGGATGCTTGAGTTCCCCAAACCCCTGCACTCCTCTTGGAGGCTCAAAACATAGAACTTGGGTAAAACCCAGAGCTTCACCCTCCACCTAGGTTGGCTGAGCACTTGCTTGGAGCACCACTCACCAGGAAGAAACCCCATAGCCACCGTCCCAGCTGGCTTTCTCCCACACATGCACCTCCTAGCCAGAGGTCAGCAGCACAGCCCATCACATCTAATCTCAGTTTTGGAGAACTCTGATTCCAGACACCAGCTAACATCACTTTCTAAGTCATGCCAGCCTCTCAGGATGCCGTGAGCCAAGGCAGGTTATCCAACACAGGACTGCCATAGCTGGCAATTGAGAAACTCACCACACCGAGGCTACATACAGCCAAGGCAACTCTATAGTGCCTATGCCAGCCACCTGTCAGTCTCAAATAAAAAGAAATAGTCTGCCCAAATAAGAAGGAACTGGAAAAACAATTCTGAAAATATGAAAAAACACCCACAAAAGATCACACTAACTCTTCAGCAATGGATCCTAACCAAAAAGAAAACTTTGAAATTCCAGAGATAGAATCTAAAAGGTTGGTTATAAAATTGCTCAGTGAGCTTTAGAAGAAAGTTAAAAACCAACATAAAGAAATTTAAAAAAACAAACAAACCAACAATCATTCAGGACATGAATAAAAAATTATCCCAAGAGATAGACACCTTAAAACAACAACAACAACAACAACAACAACAACAAAAAACACCAAGCTGAAATTCTGGAAATGAATCATTTAGGGAAGTACAAAATGTAACAACAACAACAAAAAACACCAAGCTGAAATTCTGGAAATTAATCATTTGGGGAAGTACAAAATGTAGTGGAGAGTTTTAACAGACTACAGCAAACAGAAGAAAGGATTGTAGAACTTGAAGTCAAGGTTTTCAAATTAATTCAATCAGACAATAATAAAAAAGGATCAAGAGAATGAAACAAAGCTTCCGAGCAATGTGGGATTATGTAAAACGTCCAAACTTAAGAATCATAGGTATTCCTGAGGAAGAAGAAAAAGCAACAGGTTTAGAAAACTTATTTGAGGGTATAATGGAGGAAAACTTCCCTGGCCTTGCCAGAGATTTAAACATTTAAATACAAGAAACCCAAAGAACATCCAGAAGATTCATTGCAAAATGATCCTTCCCAAGGCATATAAACATCTGGTCATGCAACGTTAACATGAAAGAAAGAATTTTAAGAGCAGTGAGACAAAAGCATCAAATAACTTACAATGGTAAACCTATCAGACTAACAGCAGACTTCTCAGAAGAAACCCTACAAGCCAGAAGAGAGTGGGGCCCCATCTTCAATCTCCAATAGAATAACAATCAGCCATGGATCTTGTATCCAGCCAAACTAAGTTTCATAAATGAAGGAGAAATGAAGTCTTTCACAGACAAGTAAATGCTGAGAGAATCTGTCATCACTAGACTAGCTCTACAAGAAATACTCAAAGGAATTCTAAATGATACAGACTGGTAGAACTGATTTCTAAAAAGACAGAAACAAAAACACAACCCAAATATCTGCTGCCTTCAAGAGACCCACTTAACAAAGACTCCTACAGACTTCAGGTAAAGGGGTAGGAAAAAATATTCCATGCTAGTGGAAACCAAAACCAAGAAGGAGTAGCCATTCTCATATTGGATAAAACAGACTTTAAATTAACAACAGTAAAAAAAGACAAATATGATTGTTATATAATGATAAAGGGATGACTCCAACAAGAAGATATAACTATTTTAAATATATATACACCTAGCACCAGAGTCCCCAGCTTTATAACACAAATTCTACTAGACCTAAAAAAAAGTGATAGCAACACAATAATAGTAGGAGACTTCAACACTTCACTGACAGCAACAGACAGATCATCAAAGAGTAAAGTCAACAACAACAAAAAAAACCACTGGAGTTAAACTGGACCCTAAAGCAAATGGACCTAACAGAACATTCCAACACAAAACTACAGAATATATATTTTCCTCATCAACACATGGATCATTCTCCAAGATAGACCATATGACAGGGCACAAATCAAGTCTCAATAATTTTTTTAAAAAAATCAAAATTATATCTACCTTCTCAGACCACAGTGTAGTAAACCTAGAAATTAACTCCATGAAAAACTTGTGAAACAAAAACAAAAACATGGAAGTTAAACAATCTGCTCCTGAATTACCCTTGGGTCAACAATGTAATCAAGATGGAAATTTTAAAAATCCTCGAAATGAATGACAACAATGAAACAAGTAACCAAATCCTATGGAACACAGCCAAAACTGTACTCAGAGGAGAATTTATAGTGCTTAAGGTCTACATTAATTAGACTGAAAGATTACATATTGACAACCTCATGTCATAACTCAAGGAACTAGAAGAATACGAACAAACCAAATCCAAAGCCAGCATTAAGAAAAGACATAACAAATCAGAGCAGCACTCTGATTTTGAAGCTGAAATTAAATGAAATGAATCTGAAATAAAAAACTACAAAGAATCAATGAAACAAAAAGGTGGTTCTTTGAAAAGATAAAGTCTCCCAACAAAAAAACAGTCCAGGATCTGATGAACTCACAGCCAAATTCTAGCAGACTTTCAAGGAAGAACTGGTACCAATTTTACTGAAGCTATTCCATAAGATGGAAGAGGAGGGAATTTTCCCTAACTCATTTTATGAAGTCCATATCATTTTGATACCAAAGCCAGAAAAAGACAGCAAAGAAAGAATACTAGATACCACATCCCATATGAACACAGATGTGAAAATCCTTAACAAAATATTAGCAAACTGAATTCAACAGTACCATCACAACCAAGGTGGTTTTATCCCAGGGACACAGGTGGTTCAACATATGCAAGTCAATAAATGTGATCCACTACATAAACAGAATTAAAAACGAAAATCCTATGATCATTTCAATAGATGCAGAATAGTATTTGATAAAATCTAGCATCCCTTCATGATAAAAACTCTCAGCAAAATAGGCATAGAGGGAATATTCCTCAAAATGATAAAAGCCATATATGACAAACCCATAGCCAATGTCATCCTAAATGGAAAAAAGTTTAATGTATTCCTCCTCAGAACTAGAATAAGGTAAGGATGTCCACTTTCACCACTCCTATTAAACATAGTACTGGAGGTCCTAGCCAGAGCAATCAGGCAAGAGAAAGAAATAAAGAGTATCCAATTGGAAAAGAAGAAATCAAACAATCTCTGTATATTAACAATATGATCTTATACCTAGAGAATACTAAAGACTCTTTCAAAAAACTTCTGAACTTGATAAATGAATTTGGTAAAGTTTCAGGATGCAAAATCAACACACACAAATCAGTAGTGCTGTTATACATATACATCAATAACTACCAAGCTGAGAATCAAATCAAGAACTCAATCCCATTTACAATAGCAGTCAAAAAGCTAAAATACCTAGGAATATACTTAACCATGGAGGTGAAAAATCTCTAGAACTATAAAACATTGATGAAAGAAACTGTAGAGGACACAAACAAATAAAGAAATATTCCATGCTTATGAATTAGAAAAATCAGCATTGTGGCCAGGCATGGTGGCTTAAACCTATAATCCCAGCACTTTGGGAGGCCGAGGCCAGAGGATTGCCTGAGCCCAGGGGTTCAAGACCAGCCTAGGCAACTTGGTGAGACTTCATCTCTACAATATATCAAAATTAGCTGGGCGTGGTAGCATGTGCCTGTAGTTCGGACTACTTGGAAGGTTGAGGTGGAAGGATCACCTGAGCCCAGCAGGTTGATGCTGGGGTGGCCATGACTGTGCCACTGCAGAGGGCTAACTACCAACCTGGGTAACAGAGTGAGACTCTGACTCAAAAAAAATAAAAAAAGAAAAGAAAAGAAAAATCAACATTGTTAAAATGACCATATTACTCAGAGTAAGCTATAGATTCAATATAATTCCTGTAAAATACCACCATCAATTTTCACAGAAGTAGAAAAAACAATCTTAAAATTCATATGGAACCAGAATGAGCCAGAATAGCCAAAGTAATCCTAAGCAAAAAGAACAAAGTGGGAGGCATCATATTACCTGACTTCCAATTATACTACTGGGTTGTAGTAACCAAAACAGCATGGTACTGGTACAAGAGCAAACATGTAGACCCATGGAACAGAATAGAGAATCCAGAAATAAATCCAAATACCTACAACCAACTGATCTGCAACAAGGCAGACAAAAACATACATTGGGGGAAAGGACACCCTGCTCAATAAATGGTGCTGGGAAAGCTGAATAGCTACATGCAGAAAAATGAAACGTGATACCTCTCTCTCTCCATATACAAAAATAAACTCAAGATGGATTAAAGACTTAAATATCAGACCTAAACCATAAAAATCCTAGAAGAAAACCTAGGAAAAACTTCTGGACATTGGCCTAGGCAAAAAATTTATGGCTAAAACCCCAAAAGCAAATGCATCAAAACCAAGAATAAATTGGATTTAATTAAACTAAAGAGCTTCTGAACAGCAAAAGAAATAATCAACAGAGCACATAGGTAACCTACAGAGTGGGAGAAGATACTTGCAAACTATGCATATGACAGAGGGCTAACAACCATAATCTACAAAGAACTCATACTAATCAGCAAGAAAAAAGCAAATAACTTCATTAAAAGTGGGCAAATGACATGAACAGACATCTCTCAGAAGAAGATATACAGATGGCCAATAAACATATGAAGAAATGCTCAACATCACTAATTGTCAGGGAAATGTAAATTAAAACCACATTGAGATACACCTGACACCAATCAGAATGACCATTATTAAAAAATTAAAAAATAGATGCTGTCGTGGATGCAGAGAAAAGAGGACACTTAAACAATGTTGATGGGAATGTAAATTAGTACAACCTCTATGGAAATCATATGAAGAGGTCTCAAAGAACTAAAAGATCTATCATTTGATCCAGTAATCCCACTTCCACGTATCTATCCAAAGGAACAGAAGTCATTATATAAAAAAGACATCTGTACTCGCATATTCATCGCAGCATAATTCACAATTGCAAAGATGAGGAATCAACCTAAATGTCTACCAGTTAGTCAGTGGAAAATAAAAATGTGACATATATACACTATGGAATACTATTCAGTTATCAGAAAGAATGAAATAATGTTTTTTGCAGCAACTTGGATGGAATTGGAGAACATCATCCTAAGTGAACTCAGCACACAAAA
>CAUYQG010019264.1:0-10036 GCA_963574415.1 Tarsius wallacei
AGCGGAGGGGAAGGCTGTCTGCATAGATAATCTCACCAGAAAATTATATTTGTGCCAGGAGACTTGCAGGCAACTTGGGGGAGGAGGGAGGGAGGGAGGGGAGGATACTAGGGAACTTGAAAGAAGCCACCCCTTGGAGTCGCTTATGTGGAAATGGGAGGGTTTGGTTCTTAACCATCGGAGGGCTGTGGTTCAGAACAGGACTTTGGCACAGAAAAAAACGTAGGAAGTGTATTTCCAGGGTCTAAAATTAAATCAGTGGGGAAGATTAAGATATTTCTAACAAAGCCCCTTTATTTCTGCTATGGTCGCCTTGCCTTCATGATTTATCTTCCTTCTCATTAGAGCAGTTGTCAAACATAATGCAGACGTAGAGAACAACCTGTGCAGAGCAGCTCCCTCGCCCCCTCCCCACTCTCTTCTCCGTCCTCCCACTCCCTCCCTCCCTCCTCCCCCAAGTTGCCTGCAAGTCTCCTGGCACAAATATAATTTTCTGGTGAGATTATCTATGCAGACAGCCTTCCCCTCCGCTAGGGACTCCGAATTTCTATGGAAGCTGAGGCTCGCTTACCTTTTCGTCCTGCTCTCTAAGCACAGTGCATCTCCAGGCAAATGCGCACTCAGTTCATTTTCCAGAAAATTCTTTGGTTGAGGTTTATACCGCTCGAGTCCGCCACTAGATGCCGCCAAATCCCAACAAAGCATTGGCTAATTGGTCCCTGAAATGATGAGATTCCCGCCCCCCCACACATACCATTTGCTGCTGAACTCTCCAATCTGTAGGGATCATGGATATCTTTCATTCTTAGGGAAAAATTTAATCAACTTCTGTAAATAGCCCTATTAGGACACTATGACTCAAGATCCAGATATTTTTGCGCATTTCTTTTTTTCTTGAAGAAAATTTCCCGTCTCCATCCCTCTCCTTTTGTACTGACCTTTTTAAGTCAAAGAATGAATGAATGACCTCAGGCGATGATGCTGAGACCCTAATATTTTTGCTTACCTTCTTTTCAAAGGCTCACGATTCCCCCAAACAGATAATACTGATAGCTATTTAGTCAGTAAAGATAGATAAGAACGCATAGGTAAAACTTGGATCCTCGTCTTGAAAACTGATCTATTTTTCCTCTGGAAACTTGTATCAGGTATGTGTGTTTGTGCTCTATTTTCTGCAGTGGTACTGCTAAGCATTATTGTGTCTTGAGAGCCAAACACTCTCAAGTGTAAACTCTCAATTAAAAACTTTATTCCACTAGACCCATGACCCTGGGTAAATGATGTATGTTTTGTGATCCTCAGTTTTGTGTTTGCTTCCTATATTTTAAATTCTATCCTTCACATAGATATTCTGTTCTTCACAAAACTTTTATTAAATGGGCAATACTAAATCAAAACCAAACAAAAGTCATACCTCTTTTAGTTATTAATCACATATTCTTGTACACATGATGGGGGGAGGGTATTTCAGAGCAGTGGTTCTCAAAATGTTTCCCAGGTAGAACAGAAGCTCCATCATCACCTGGAAAGTTGTCAGAAATTCAGATTCTCAGGTCCCACCTCAACCCTATTGAATCAGAAGTTCTTGGGCTGGGGTTGGGCAATCTGTGTCATTACAAACTGTTCCAGTGGCCATGTGTGGTGGCTCACTCCTGTAATCCCAGCACTTTGGGAGGCAGAGGCGAGAGGATTGCCTGAACCCAGGGGTTCAGCCTAGCGAAACCTGGTCTCTACAATAAATAATTACAGCAGGAAGTACTAAGAGCCCAGAAACCAAACATCTGGTGTCTTACTCTATTTGTATTGCTATAACAGAACAGAAATTTTGACCAGGCACAGTGATTCACTTCTGTAATCTCAGCACTTTTAGAGGCCTAGGAGGGAGGATTGCTTGAGCCCAGGAGTTCGAGACTATCCTGGGCAACAAAGTGAGACCTTGTCTCTACAAAAATAAAAAATTAGTTGGGCATGGTGGCGTATGCCTGTGGTTGCAGCTACTTGGAAGGCTGAGTTGGAAGGATTGCCTGAGCCCAGCAGGTCGAGGCTGTGGTGGCTGTGAGCTTGCTACTGCACTCCAGCCTGGGTGACAGAGTGAGACTCCTACTCAAAAATTAATAAATAAATGATTAAATACTGTTTCAGTGATTCCAGTACACATGAAGTTTGATAACCACTACTTTGGAGGGCAAAAATGCAGTTATTTTTGTACGCACCACTAGAGGGTGCTGCAGAATGTAAAGTGAAATCATAAATGACGCACTTTGTATGTTTTCAGATGCCCTGCATGCTATCAGTCCTGCTTTACAGATTAAAAACTAATGTGTACAAATGTCCAGTTCTTTTCCCAGTGCACATGACAAGTATGGGAGCCAGGATTTTAACTTTACCTGTCTTTAGCCCAAGCCCATGACTCTGTTGTTCAACCACAATGGCTTGTCTTACTGGACCTCAAAATACATTACAGATGTCTTGTTCCCTGCTTTAACTAATTTTGGCTGGAGTGTCAAGAAGAGGGCAGGAAAGCAAACCAAGTCAATGGAAATATTTTGATGATTTTCTTACTCATACCCTTCGTCATCTCTCTTCTGTAATAGGATATCACATAAGGGTCCATGCATGTTTCCTTTTTTGCTTTTTTATCCTCCAAATGCTCTCTATTCTCTGCAGTTGCCTTTTTAAAGTTTATGTCTGAATCTTTTCTATGTGTTAAAGAGGAATCAGGGTGGTGAGGAAACAAGAATTATTGAAAAACTATTATGGATCGTACACTCCATATAACTCTATACCCATTAATTTCAACAATAGACCTATAAGTTGTGTCGATTATCATAATTTTACAGATGAAGAAAGTGAGTTCTAGAGTCTGTAATTATTCTTCTTTGGTCCCATAACTTGTAAGTAGTGGAGCCTGGATAATTCCTGGTATATCTGACCATATTATCCTACTAAGCTTTCCACTCCTCGGTTTTGAATTTGGTTTAGTCAATTACTTGTTAAGTGACTTTTAACAAGTTCTTTAACTT
The DNA here is from genome assembly GCA_963574415.1 of Tarsius wallacei. Classification (NCBI taxonomy): domain Eukaryota; kingdom Metazoa; phylum Chordata; class Mammalia; order Primates; family Tarsiidae; genus Tarsius; species Tarsius wallacei. The sequence continues at coordinate 3,024 of CAUYQG010019264.1, forward strand.
TTCTAAGTCTCTGGGTCACCATACATTAAATGGGAATGAATTTCTACATAATCTTAGTGCCACACTATCCAATATGGTAGCTACTAGTCATATGTGGCTATTTAAATTTAAGTAAAATTCAAAATTCAATTCCTCGGTTACATTAGTCTCATTTCAAGGGCTTAATAGCTACTTATGGTTAGTGGCTACTGCATTAGCACAGATACAGAACATTCCCACCATCATAGAAAGTTCTGTTGGGCTGTGATGATTTAGAGGACATAGGTATGTAAAAGGGCCTAGCACAGTATATGTCTGATGGCAGATACCCAAGAAAAGTGCCTTCCTCTGCTCTTTCAGCATCAGAGCTAAAGATGTTCTTCTGTTTTATTGATGTGATAAGGAAAGGGGAGTAATTTACCTAAGGTGCTACAGCAAAGGCTATGTCTGGCACTAGGACCCACACCTCCTAACTCCTGCTCCAACATTGTCTAATAGTCCCAGCCTTATGCTTTACTGAGTGAGGTTTCAAGGCCAAGGATGTGAATAGTGTGAATTAACTTTGGAGTCAGGGCGAGAGCAGAAAAAGGCATAGGACTTGAATGGCTCCTGTGTGCCAGGCAGCACTGTGCTCAGCTCTTTACATCTGTTATCATAGATGAATCCTCACTGAAGCCCAGAGAAGTTAAGCACTCACCCCAAGTTGCTCAGCAAATAAATGGCAAAACAAGAATTCAGACTTCTCTCTGACTCTAAAGCTCAGGCTTTTCCCCATTGTGCTGTGCTACTCTCTCAAATGTGAATAATCCTCTGCCACCTCCAATTACTAGTGGGTCCTCAGAAAATGTGGATCACTCTTTTCTTGAATTTACTGCTGAGCTACTGAACCACTGTCTTCACAATGTTTCAACTGGAAGGGAAAGATAGTTTAGATCAATGTTTGTTTGACTCCGAGGCTCAAGGCCAGACAGATTATTTATGGTCCCAGCCTTTACAGGACACCCAGTGGCTCCAAGAATTCTGTGTTAATTTTCGCCTTGAAAATTAATATAATGTTTTTGTACTAATTCGAATTGTGTGTGCCACCTGGAGGCAGACAAATTGCAGAGAGGTGTCCATTCCAGTGGAACAATGAGAAAAATACTTTTCTTTCTCTGGGATGTTGCAACCTCACCAGTGCAGCTGAAGAATGAATTTCAGCCTGGACTTGTGCCCTCTTAGTTGTGCATCCTTGTACAGGGTGCAACCTGCTCAACATTTTCTACTGGCTTTACTTGTTTTGCCTCGAGGCTAAGAAAGCCTCCCTAGGTTGGAAGTTAAATCTGTTCTGCAGCATGGAGAGAGACACCAGTGTCCTCTTATGGCTTCTGGGCAGTAGATGAAATTGGTCTGTTCTAAGGCTAATTTGACATTTCAAAAATTCTAGAGAGCACTTATTCTGTTTTATGGAATGAAGTATTGCCTGATTAAATAATATTATTTTTAATATAAAAATAAAATTTTTAGCCGGGCTCGGTGGCTCAGCCTGTAATCCCACGCCTTGGAAGGCTGAGGTGAGTGGATTGCCTGAGCCTGCGGGCTCGAGACCCGCCTGGGCAGGCGAAACCTCATCTCTACAATAAATCAAAAAAAAAAAAAAAAATTAGCCGGGCGTGGTAGCGCGCGCCTGTAGTTCCAGCTACTCAGAAGGCTGAGGCGGAAGGATCGCCGGAGCCCAGCAGGTGGAGGCTGCGGTGGCCGGAAGCGGCCACTGCACTCCAGTCTGGGCGACGGAGTGAGACACCAAATCAAAAATAAAATAAAATAAAATAAAATATTTAAAATGTTGGTTCTTACTAGTTCATTGGATGTTTTTTATTTTTTTTTAAGTTGAGGTTTCTGTCACCCAGACTGGAGTGCAGTGACACAATCATGGCTCATTGCAGCCTCAACCTCCTAGGCTCTGGCAAACCTTCTACCTCAGCCTCCCAAGCAGCTGAGACTACAGACACGCACCACCACGCCCAGCTAATTTTTAAATTTTTTGTAGAGACAAAGTCTCACTATGTTGCCTAGGCTGGTCTCGAACTCCTGGGCTCAAGCAATCCTACTGCCTCGGCCTCAAGATTACAGGTGTGACCCACCGCACCCAGCCTGATTGGATGTTTTTTTAATAGAATGTTTGCTCCATGTAAATGTTAAAAATAAAACCTAACATTTCAGCTAAGCAAGATGGCATTTCTTTATTAAGTATGTTTTTCTGTCTATTTATACCTACCTCGTTCCATAGGAATGTTATGAACCTAATCAGTGATGTCCTTGGGTGACCTTGGGATGCTGGACTTTCACTTAATCCCTTATTTTCTCCTTCCTGCGTTAATCATTTAACATACAATTTACCAAAAATTGTGGTTTTGTGAACCACAGACTTCACTTGGAATGATCTTGTAAAGTCATCCATGTTACACATAAAACAACAGAAATGAAGACTGCTTTTTACCAGTGTATGCTGAGCCCTGTAATCTGAGAGTTCATTGCCTCAAGAGGATGCCTTGAGCCATTTTCCCAGAATTCAGTTTGTTTATGTTTATAAACTCCACCTACAGTCCCCATTTCACTGGAAAAGATAAAAGCTATGCCTTTTGAAAATAGCCATCATAATATTAAAACAGGACAAACCAGTAGTACTTAAAGTGCTGCATCTAATTGCACCTAGCTTAATGCATTTAAAATGTTTTAAAGTGCTTCATCTGTCCTGGGGAAGAGAACATATGTGGGTTTCTCTTCAAAAGAGCACTTATTAGTCAAGGGATCGGGTAGAATGCACACCCTTTAATAGGGACATACAATGTAAAAATTTGGGGAGGGGGATATTTTAGATCGAAAGCTTCTTTGCCAGAAATTCTGATAAGGTCTCCAAGAAGGCGAATCTTCCTTTACCTGCAGTACCCTTCTAGCAAACCCCACAAGGAGCCTTGTTTAATGAGTCACTGTTAGAGAAAGAGGTGTATCATATCCCTCGGGTGTTTGGGAGTTGGGGTGGATCTTGCAAACCATAGAAACAGGCCTCAGCTAATTGTCAAAAACTGTTAGCCACCAGGCAAAGAAACACAGGCAAAGGGAATCTGGGGGCAAGATACAGAACTAGGATGTAATGGGGGCCTCACTCTCACCCCAGGGTACCAGGAAGCAGAGTATGTGGCAGGCACCTCAAGGGTAAACCCACACACACACACACACACACACACACACTTTCAAGGACCTAGAACCTGATTGTTTTATGGAAAGGCAGGTTCCATAAAGTACACATTGAAAATGATGTGATTTTGGTTTTTTTTGTTGTGTTTTTACTGTGTGACTAAGCAAACGAGGATGTTTGTACACTGCTGGTAGTGAGCAGATATGGTTGGAGAGGTGGGGTACTGTTTAGGGTGTGGGGACCTCAGAGGACTCCAAGTCTTGAGATAAAATGATTAGAAACTGGGGACAGAGAAGGGAGCAAGGACAGTTCCTAAAAGGTACAAAGCCGAGATTCACCCAGCTGCTCCCAGGCCAGAGTTGTGGGTGGGATGTCAGTGAGACCCAGGCGGGTACAGCCAGCTTTCAATAAAGCCGGTCTGTGAAACTTGGCTGAGAGGACAGAGGAAGATTGATGTTTGCCCCAGAGTGGGGCTGTCAGCTGTGCTCACCACCTCACCATGCTCCCAGCTGTAAACAAAAGTCCTGGCCCTTCATGGCACTGCAGAGCAGTCCAGGCTGGCCTAAGTCTCTGAGGACAGCTAGACCATTTTCTCATCCTGGATGACAACCAGAAGATATAAGAAACAATAGAAGGTGGTGGTGGAGGGGAGTGAGAAGCAGTGATCAGTGGGAAGAAACTGTCAATTTCAGACCTTAGGTCTTTGGTTGCAAGTACATAGTAGAAATCTTACAGAGATAGCAGACCTCTTCCCTTGTCAGCTTCATAGGCAGTAGTGAATTACTAAAGGAGGCCTGCAGAGACTCTAATGTCTCATCCATTCATTCTTTCTATGAGTACCTTCTTTGCCCATCACTGGGCTAGGTCCTCTGGGTGATGCCAAAGTAATAGAAGACAGCTTGTAAATTCAAAGAGCTTACAAGGAGTTTAGGAATCTATGTGAAGTAATGATACTGAATAGTATATTTATAAATGCTAAGTGAAAGACGTGAGATAGGAGTTTAGAAACAAGAGTAGTCATATCTGGCCATCATCAGAGAAGGTAGAGTTTGAGAGGGCTGTAGAAAGTTGGACAAAATTTGGCTAGAGAATAAGATATCAGGCATTCCAGGCTAGGACCAAATTAATAGTACAAATGAGGCCTGCTTTGACTTAAGCAGAAGGCTAGAATGCCAGAGACTTTCTTCAGTCCTCATCTCCTCATGCTCTTCACCATGGCTAACCCAGCCTTCAAGACTCGCTTTATTTATTAATTTATTACTTATTTATTTATCTATTTTTTGAGTCAGGCTCTCACTCTGTCACCCAGGCTGAAGTGTAGTGGTGGCATGATCACAGCTCACCGCAGCCTTGAACTCCTGGGCTCAATTGATCCTTCTGCCTCAGCCTCCCGCATAGCTAAGATTACAGGTATGTGCCAACACACCCGGCTAATTTTTTGATTTTTTTGTAGAGACGACATCTTCGTATGTTGCCTAGGCTGGTCTTGAACTTCTTGAGCTCAAGCAATCCTCCCACCTTAGCCTCCCAAAGTGCTGGGATTATAGGTGTGGGCCACCACGCTCTGCCTAAGATTCAATTTAAATGTCACTTCCTCGGAAAGACCTTCCCTTATTTCCAAAACCATGTTAAATACTCTTGCTTTATGTTCCCATGCATTACTTTCCTCTTTCTAAGACAACACCATTTTCACCCGACTACCTACTCTTGTCTCTCTACAATTTGTTCTCCACACTGCGATCAGAATTTTTGTGCAAAAAGCTCATCTCTTACCTCACTTGCCTCTTTAAAACTCTCCTACTCCTAACATCTTCCTTCCCCTTTGCCTCCCTGGTCCTCTCTGCTTCTCTCTTTCTTACTTTTCCTCCTGGTCACATCTTCAGTGTCTCTGTCTGTGTTCCCTGCCAGAATATAAGCCCTCTGAGGGCAGGAGTTTATGTATCTTCTTCACCATGTATTCCCTGTATTTAGCACAGTGCCTGGCTATTGTGATAGGTACTCCATGATAAAATTTATGAACAAATCCAAGGGAGATGAGGCGATATTGGTAGGTGAAAGCCGGCCAGAGGGATTGATTGTACCCCCATGTGCAAAGGAAAATCTTTGAAAGTTTTCAATTAGGGGGATAAAAAATCATGAGAGAAGACTGACTTCTGACAAAACAAAACAAAACCAAAAAATGATGAAACAAGACCCAGAGAACTCCAACCTCAGCTGACCCCAAACCCTAGCATCCCAATTGTCTTGTGAACACATGTTCTCTCTCTCTGTTCCCCCATCACTTCTTTCTCCAAAACCACAAGAAAACCTATTCATTGATCCTTCCACGCAGATAAATTTGGCAGTATGGCCAAATGCACTTACTTCCGCACGTGCAGTTGTTCCTTGGGCTGGCATTTCTTGTCCACCTCCATTGTTCCAAGCACTATGCTCATAGCTGCAGATGAAGGAGACTTCCTCCCTACTTTGTTGGAGTTCACAATTGAGTGTACCTCTTATACTGATCACTCACTTGGTAGCTTCAGATTGCTGGTGAAGGTCTTTGCTTTACCTGGGTTCAATAAGGGAAACTTTTCAGAATTCTGAAACCTACAAAGGACTTCAACCTCAAAGGCAGATTCTCTGTAAAACTGGGGTCTATGTCAGACTCTGAATGGATGCTTATGCCAATTTATACTAGACTTTTACCATGAGGAAGCTAAATGGCAAGGTACAGAATGGAAGGGTATTCAGTCAAGCTGTTCCTTAACCTTGTTAGGCTAGGCTTACTAAGGCAAACGGGCCACCAAGGTGCACCTCTTAAGTGAAGCAGGATGGAGGAACTCTAGGAATGACTGGAAAAGGAATGGGATTTTCCTATAAAAATAGAGGTGCTGCCCTGCACCTTGAGGGAGACTGAAACAATAATGTAGCTACAAGAAACTTTCCAAAGACAATCAGAGAACACCCACCTGGGGTGGCCATTAATGACAGGGGCTTTTTTTTCACCTTAGATTCTGTTCCCAGATGGTTAGGTGTCAGCCAATGAACACCCACTCCCTTCACGCCCCCACCCCTACCCCAAGGAAAGGTAAAGAGAAGAAATGGATACTATTTTTTTAGCTGCTGTCCTAACTGGCTATCTCTTGGCTGATGAATAACATCAGACATGACATCAGTGACACTTTAAAGATATATTCATTAGTTTTGGTCCCCTCTCTCCCCCTTGAATCTTTTATCTTGAACATAAATTCACCATCAGGATATTAGGGAGAAAAGCTACATAAGTAGCAGATATACACAAATGAGATTAACTTCCATGATTCATTGCTTTTCTCTGTTATGTGGTGTTAGGTGAAGAGGGTTCATGTATGTGGAATCTGAAATCCTAATGAGATGGGACAGGAAGGGTTAACTCCAAAATTAATGAAACACATTCCATAGAAGAATAACAATATATTAACAAGAAACCACATTATCTCATTCCTTAAAGGACCAACCTGAAGCTTAGGCCAATCAAATGATAACAGGTTATGTTTCTACTAGGGAAAGGCTAAAAAATGGTATTTACAAATTTACAAAGAAACTCTAAAGAAGAAAATCCTGAATTTCTAGAATTTGGAGCTTAGCATGACCATTTTACATCCATAATGTTATCCTAACTGTTGCCAAGTTTTTTGTACTATCCCCTTTTGATGGGAACTGTGGACATCTAATATGAGTATCAGTTGATAATGAACAAGGCAGAGACTGGGAACTAAATAGTCATCACAGATACAGTTTCTTCTGATGCCATTACTTTTGGTCTTGAATCTGATGCAGTCTATGAGTTAGAGCAGTCCCAGAAGTGAGCCTCTGGAGCTAGTAAATGATAACA
>CAUYQG010019265.1:0-13900 GCA_963574415.1 Tarsius wallacei
TTATAGTTAACAATAGATTAAAGATTGTTTCACAACTTTTAATTTTCTAAAAATCTATTTGGGCACAGACACAAAGAGGAACACAGATACATGCTTGCCCTTGTGTCATACAACTTTGCCATATATAAGAAAGAAAAAAAGTGAATTACATAAGATAGAAAGCGAGTTATGAGAAAAATAAAGAAACTAGTGATTAATACTAGATATCTGGCTTGAATAAGTTCCCCACCCCCATGGAGAAAGGTGAATATATTTCATTTTGTGCTGGAAACTAAATTATCTTTGGGAATTAAGATTGGCCTGCGTATAAACATATAAATAGAGTCAAATAGGCAGCTGAATGGATGCATTAATTAAGGGTTAAGGATTTCCTATTCCTGAGTTTGTTTGTGGATATTCTCACTTATAAGTGGAAGTTAAACTGAGGATATACAACGATATAGAAAATGGTATAGTGGATAATGGAGACTGAGAAGGGGAAGGGGGAAGGAGTAGAGGAGAAAAAAAATTCACCTGTTGTGTGCAATGTACACAGGTAGGGATGGCGGATATCCTTAAAGCTCTGACCAAAAAGGTATTGCAATGGTCCCCAAAGCTACTAAATTTTGTTTTAAATGAGAGAACAAGTATTTATTTGATTTTAAATTAAGTTAGACTTTTCCCATATGATTTTAGCTATTATATTAATAAATCTTTGAATTGAAAAAGATTTAAAGGAAAGGTCAGGATTAATGAAACATATCTGACAATAATCTGCTTGTAAATAATATTTAAAACAATAGAAATGAATGAATCATTTAAGGAGAAAACTTATGTAAAGAATTACGAGTATATCTAGTCAGTCATTTCAGAGAGTAAGAGCACAGGTGTACAAGTTGTGTGTAATATTAATCTGTCTGAATAAGTGAAAAACAAACTTTTGATATAATCCCTATAAATTTAGCAGTAGTATTGATTCTATTTGATAGGAATTTAAGAGGAATACAATCTATTTGATTGTGTGTTTTTTCCCCAAGAAACCTGCAGTTGATTAGATACCAAAGTGAGAAAATTGATATTTCAGTTGAAACATTATAATTTTTATTAGATTAGTAGATGACAAGAGAGAGAAAGAGAAATGAATTGATATCAAAGCTGAAAGTAAGTGGTTAAACTAGTGAGTCATATGATCTCAGATGAGTCACAACATAAGTGAAGACAGTTTGTAGGTCTATAGGTTAATCATAATAAGTTTGAAGAATATTTTCTGGTAGATATTTGAATAAATGAGATGGAGGAAGACAAATGCTCTTGTAGTAGTGAAATGCTTATTAACAGGACTGAAAGTGGGATAGTTACTAGTATAGGATGTATCCACAGAATTGGGCTAGAGAAGTATAAATTTAATATTAAGAGTTTTGTATTGAGGGGAGAGAATGATGGAAATGGCCTATAATTCTATCAAAATAATCAAGAAAAGCAAGCAAAAATTAACTTTAAGTAAAATATTCCATTTGGATAAGTTGTCATATATCCTTTTAGTAGATGAAGCCAAAAACTCAAAGTAATTGTTTAAATCTTTTTTTCCTCGGAACTTAATCAATTTTCAGCAAACTCAACACTACCTACTTTAAAAAGTCTGAATTCTAATAATTTATTGCCATTTCCATTGCTACCACTCTGGAAAGAGTCATCATCATCTCTCATCTGGATTACTACTGCTTATTGATAGGCTTTCTTGCTTCCCCATTACCTCGCTGTCTTTGAGTATTTCATTAATTATCTTTGGGACAAACATAGTATATTTTCAGGATCTAACTAATTTATTTTTCTACGCAAAACTTTCTGGTAATCCCTATCTTACTCTGCATAGGAATAAAAGTAATTACAAAGTCCATTACCCTTTCCTCATCTCCAATTTCTCTCCAACCACTGCCACAGCAGACTGGCTCCTACATACTCCCAAATCTCAGCAGGCACATTCCTGCCCCAGAAATGTGCATTTGCTAATATCTCTGCCTGAAACTCTGAGTTCCATACTGTAATCTAACTTTAAGATTAAGAACATTTCTCATTGTCTCTACATCAAGCAGTTTTCTTTATATCTGGATTATATATAGCTAAAATAACAACCAGGCTCAGACCCTATTAAATAAGGAGTCTCCAGTGAAATTGAAAAGCAAATGGAGATAAAAACGAGTACACTAGAAGAAAATGTGACTGTTGATATGGATAGCTACAGCACATATACAACCTAACTCCTAGTCAAATAAATGTAAAACTCTTCACAAAAGAACGATTTACCTAAGTTTCTTTTACTGTTACATCATACCTTGTTTTCAATCAAATAATTAAAGGGCATGTGCGATTGGTAATTTTGTGTCAACCTGGCTGAGCTAAGACATGCCCATATAAGATGGTAAACCACTATTTTGGGGGAAGTCTGTGAGGGTAAGTCTGTGAGGGTGTTTCTAAAAGAGATTAGCATTTGAATCAGTAGCCTGAGACAAAATCTATCCTCTTCAAAGTGGATGAGCATCATCCAACTCATTAAGAGCCCAAGTAGGGAAAAAAACAAAACAAACAAACAAACAAAAAACCAAGGAACCTCAGATTTACTCTATGAGATGGAACATTGCCTTGGACATCAGCATCCCTAGCTCTTGGGCCCTCAGACTTGTACCAGAAGTTATGCCATCAGCTTTTCTGATTCTCCAATTCCTAGGCTTTGGAATCCACATTGATTTACATCACTTACTTTCTAGGTTCTCCAGGTTATTTTCTGACTGCAGATAATGAGATGTCTCAACCTCCATAATCTTTTGAGCCAATTCTCCAGAACCTGTCTCTATCTGTCTGTCTGTCTGTCTCTCTCTCTCTGTCTCTCTCTCTCTCTCTCTCTCTGCTCTATCTCCTACCACCCCTCTGGAGATTTCTAACTAATACAGCATGCTAAAATAAATAAATAAATAAATAAAACAATTTGAGGAGACCTAGCAAGCATTATAACCAGATTTATATATTTCAGAGATTATTAAATTAAAGATCAGAGACTCAAAATAACTATTATAAAATGGACACTGAAAAACCTGTCAATATTGTAACTAGAGTGAAGAAAATGTTGGAAAACAAAATAAAATGATAAAATCAAAATATAACAGGAATTAAATTTTTTCCTAGATTTATCAAACTAATAATGCCCCTCCCCCCAAAAAGAATCACTGAACTTCAAATTATGTCAATGAAAATACACAAACCTAAAATTCAAAGAAAACATTTTGAAAAGCAAAATGGAATATTCAAGAACTGAGGAACAAATACAAAGAGTATAACATATATAATGGAAAAATGTGAATGCTGAAAGAATAGAGACAAAGAAACAGAATTATAGCTGAGAGTTTAGTGAAATAAATGACAGAGACCAAATAAAGATACAGGAAGTTCAGAGAACAGCAAACAGAATAAGTACTAAAAAACTCTAAATTTAGATATATCATATTTAAACAGAAAACAAAAGACAAAGAGAAAATCTGGAAATAAGTCAGATTTAAAATACAGTAAAACCACACATTATTAACAGAAAAAAGGACAAGAATTTTTAGACATAGCTTTAGAACTCATTAAACAAGAAGAGAGTGCAATAAAATATTTAGAATGTTGAAAGAAGAAAAAAGCAACTACTTAGAATTTTGTATCCAGTGAGGTATCCTTCAATAATAAAGGAGAATAGAATAGATAAATAATCGATAAGGACACAGTGAACTCAGACAACACTATAAACCAATTGGAATTAACATACATAAAAAATATTTCCCAAGCAAAAGGAGAATGCACATTTTATCAAGTGCACATACAACATTCTCTACGATGAATAATATACTAGGCCACAAAACGACTCTTGATTAGTTTAAAAAGATTAAAATTATATGAAATATCATTTCCAGTTACAATGAAAACTAAAAAGAGAGTTGAAAACCTTAAGACCATGTAGAAGCTAAGCAACAACTTTAAACAATGAATAGTTCAAATAAGAAATAAAAGGAAAATGAGAAATTATCTTGAAAAAGATAAAAATAAAACACATTACACCAAAGCTATGCGATGCAGTGAAAGCAATTCTAACAGAAATTTATAGCTGTAGATACTGAAGTTTTTTAAAAAAAAGAAAATGTGGATAAAAGAGAACTCATATATTGTTGGTGATAATGTAAATTACTACACTCATCATAGAAAACAGTATGGAGTTCACAAAATAAATTAAAATGTCTGTTTATGTACTTTACTCACTTGTTAATGTTTTTGTTTTTATTTTTTTTCCTATTTTATTTACTTGTAAATTCTTGGTGTAAGTCTTTGTCAGATTTATAGCTTGTAGATATCTATATATTTTTTCCCATTCCATAGGTTATCTTTTTACTCTTGTTAGCTGTGCAAGAACTTTTTAGTTTGATAAGGTCCCACTTATCAACCTTAGCTTTTGCTGCATTTGCTTTTGAAGACTTGGTCATGAATTAATTGCCTACTCCAATGTCCAGGAGGGTGTTCTCTAAGTTTTCTTCCAAGATTCTTACAGTTTGAGGTTTTACATTTAAGTTCTTGATCCATTTTGAATTAATTTTTGTATATCATGATAGATTGGGTTTCAGTTTCATTCTTCTGCATCGCCTTGGGTAGAATAGACATCTTGATGATATTGATCTATTCAATTCATGAGCATGGGATATGTTTCCATTAGTTTGTGTCATCCTTGATTTCTTTGAGCGATGTTTTGGAGTTCTCTTTGTAAAGGTCTTTAGCCTCTTTGATTAAGCCAATGTCAAGGTAAATTATTTGTGTGTGTGTGTGTGTGTGTGTGTGTGTGTGTGTGTCTGTGTGTGGCTGTTGTGAATGAGATTTTTTATTTGGTTCTCAGACTGCTTGTTTTTGATATATAGAAATGCAACTGTTTTTTGCACATGAATTTTATATCTCGAGACTTTACTGAAGCTATTTGTCAGTGCAAGGAGGTTTGTGACAGTCTCTCTAGAGTTTTCTAGGTATGTAATCATATCATCTGCAAAGAGGGGATATTTGGATACCTTGGATTTCCTTCTTCTGCCTGATACATCTGGCTTGGAATTCCAGTACCATGTTAAATAAGAAGGGTGAAAGTGGGTATCCTTGCCTTGTTCTAGTTCGTAGGGGCAATGCTTCCAGTCTCTGTTCATTAAGTATAAACTTGGCTGCAACTTTGTCATAGATAGTTGTTATTATTTTGAGGAATGTTTCTTCAGTAACTAGGTGCTCCAGGGTTTTTATCAAGAAAGGATATTGGATTTTATAAATTTCTCTGAATTTAGCTAAACAATCACTTGCTTATTGGTTTTATTAATACATCTGTTTATGTGATGTATTATATTTATTGATTTGCATATGCTGTGCAAGACTTGTATCTTGAGAAAGAAGCCTGCCTGGTCATGATGGATGACTCTTGACATATGCTGTTAGTTGCGATTTGCTGGAATCTTTTTGACGTTTTTTGCATTTATGTTCATCATGGAAATTGACCGGTAATTTTCATTTCTTCTTGGGTCATTGTCATTTTTGTGTATTAGGGTGATAATGGCTTCATAAAATGAGCCAGGGAGAATTCCTTCCTTCTCAAATGCTTGGACACTTTCTTGTACAATTCTGCTAAAAAATATCTGGCACAGGGATTTTTTTGGTAGGAAGATTTCTTATTACTGAGGCAATTATTTGGATTGTTTAGAATTTTGATTTATTTCTGTTGCTTTTTTGGAAAGTTATGTGATACCAGGAATTCCTCCATTTACTCTACATTGTCTAGTATATTTGCATATAGATGTTTATTGTAATCTCTGATAATCATGAATTTCTTAAAGGTAAGTTGTGACATCACCTTTTTTGTTTCCAATTGTGTTTATTCAAACTTGCTTTTTTTTTGTCAATTTGACCAGGAGTTTGTCAATCTTTCAAAAAACCAGCTTTTTGTCTTGTCAATCCTTTCTATAATTTTTTTGAACTCTATTTCATTCAATTTTTTAAAATAATTTATATTTTTCTACTAATTCCAAAATTGGATTGCTCTTGACATTCCAGGTCCCTTAGGTGTGATGTTAGGCTGTTTTCTTGAGATCTCTTTAATTTCTTAATATGTGCATGCAATGTTATAAACTTCCTTTTCAGCATCACTTTCATGGGATCCAGAGGCTTGGGGCATTGTTTCTTTCTTTTTGCTAACCCAAAAGTTATTCAGAAGCATGCTTTTTCTCCAAATTTTTATGTATTTGTGTGTTTGGGGCTGTTCCTGTTGGTGATGATATTTATTTTTATTCTACTGTGGTCTAAGAAGATGCTTGGTGTGATTTCAAACTTTTGAACTTAGTTCACCCTTGATTTATGCTGGAGTATGTTGTTCATTTTGTAATACATTCCATGTGCTGGTGAGAAAAATGTATATTCTTTGGTTATTGGGTGAAATGTTTTGTAGATGTCTATTAAGTTCAATTGATCAAGTATTGAGTTAAGGTTCCAGGATCCTTCATTAGTTTTTGCCTCAATGATCTGTCTAAAATTGTTAGCGGGGTATTAAAGTTTATGACTATAATTTTATAGCTGTCTATGTCCTCATAGTTTAATTAGCAATTTTTTTATAAATCTGGTTGCTCCTATGCTAGATGTGTATATTTTTAAATATTAGGTAAGTACAAAAGTAATTACAGTTTCAGACCATGAATTTTAAATCAGTATAACCAGGCTCAAACACATCTTTATTAATTAAAATAGGAACCATTACAATCAACACACTATTTTGCTGACAAGAAGTGAGTTTGTTTATTCCTGTAGCATTTAGGAAGTACTTTGGGACTTCTAGGTTAAACCACTGAATTAGTCATCACTGGTTGTTGGTTAAATTTTTCATTCACTTTTCATTGCATATCACAATTTGATCAGGAAATGGTCTGTTGTTGTTGGGTAGAATAAGAGGAGATGACACTTCAAAATGATGATGTTTTTATTTTCAGTCAGCTTATGAGGCACCCACTTATCGAGCTCTTTCACCTTTCCAATTTGCTTCAAATGCTGAACAACTGAAGAGTTGTCAGTGAGTTATTCGGTAACTTCTCTTGTAGTTGTAAGAGGATCAGCATTGATGATTGCTCTTAATTGGTCTTTGTCAACTTCCAATGTCCAGCCACAATTCTCCTCATCTTCAAGACTCTTGTCTTCTTTGCAAAACTTCTTGAGCCACCACTGCACTGTACCTCCACTAGCAGTTCCTGGATCAAATGCACTGTTGATGTTGCAAGTTGTCTCTGTTGCTTTATGACTCATTTTGAACTAGAATAAGAAAATTGCTCAAATTTACTTTTTGTTTAACATTATTTTCATAGTCTAAAATAAATACAAATTAAACAGCAAATTAGTATCATTAGCAAAAAAACATAAAGCAAGAAATGTGCATTGAAATGATGTATAACAGCCAGGCTCAGTGGCTCAGCCTGTAATCCCACGCTTTTGGAAGCTGAGGTGAGTGGATTGCCTGAGCCTGCGGGTTCAAGACCCACCTGAGCAACTTGGCGAGACCTTATCTCTACAATAAAAAAATCAAAAAATCAGCTGGCGTGGTAGTGCGTGCCTGTAATTCCGGCTACTTGGAAGGCTGAGGCGGAAGGATTGCCGGAACCCAGTGGATCAAGGCTGCAGTGGCTGGGAGTGGCCACTGCACTCTAGTCTGGGCAACAGAGTGAGACTCCAACTCAAAAAAAAAAAGAAAAGAAAGAAATGACGTATAACATAACCACATTTATTTAAGAATGTATTCCAATATCAGATGGCAGTTTTCAACAATTGTACCAAATATAAATATTTCTTGCTGTTGGATTGAGCTGTTTATCTTTAATGTATTTCAGTATCCTTTAAATTTGTTATTGGCTTAACATCTGTTTTGTCTGATATAAGAATAGTTACTCTTGATGTTTTTGATTTTCCATTTGGCTGGAATACTTTCTCCAGCCCTTGGTCTTGAACCTGAGGGTGTCATTTGCAATTAGATGAGTTTCTTGAAGACAGAAGAAGGGTAGATCATTTGCTTATCCAATTTCCTTTCTATGCTTTTTGAGTTGTGCATTCAGTCCATTAACATTTAATTGAATTATTGATATGTGGGTGTTTATTCATGTTATATTGCTGTTATGAAGCTGCTTTGCTTTTTATATTTTGTGATTGATTTGTATGCTTGCCTCTCCTTTTATGATGAGTGGAGCCATTCTTTTGTTTCTGTACTTTCAACTTAAGTTTCCTGAAAGATTTGACTGGAGGTGGCATAGTTTCTTGGTGATTAAATATCTGAGAAAGAATTTAATTATCCTTCATTAATAAATTTTAACCTGGTGAGACATAATTATTGGCTGAAATTTCTATTCTTTAAGAATGTTGAAGATTGGTCCCCGTCCCTTCTGGCTTGTAAGGTTTTTGCTGAGAAGTCTACAGCAATTCTCAGTAGGTGTTTCTCAGTAGGTGGTCTGTCCTTTCTCTCTAGCTTCCTTTAGGATTTTTTCTTTCGTGTTTACTTTGTAGAGATGAATTTTTATATATCTTGAGGATGGTCTTCTCCTTTAATGCCTCACAGAATTTCTCTGGATCCCTTGCATTTGCATTATTATCTTTCTAGCAAGATAGGAAAAATTCTACTGAATGACCTCTTGGGCTTGTTTCAAGGTATTTTCAGTTTTCCCTTCTCTCTTAGAGATACTAGTTAGCCATAGATTTATATATATATATATATATATATGTACATGTATATGTACATATATATACGAGATAGATTTAGGGTCTATCATATTCAGTGTTCTATCACAGAAACAAAAAACTGAGTACCACATGTTCTCACTTATAAGTGGCCACTAATATTCTTTATTCATTCATCTTTGATAGACAATTTGGTTGATTTTATATCATGACTATTGTGAATAGTGCTGCAATAAACATTGGTGTGCAGATATTGCTTCAAAATACTGATTTCACTTTCTGTGAATATATGCTCAGTAGAAATTACTAGATTACAACAGTTATATTTATAATTTTTTGAGAAACTTCCACAGTTCTTAATAATGAATACACTAATTGAAATTCTCACCAGCAGTGTGGAAGAATTGTCTTTCTCTATGTCCTCAACAACACTTGCTACTTTTTTATATTTTTCATATATATATTTTTTAATTTTAGAGATATTGGGTACAATTCAGAATTAGGTACCTAAGTGATCATTATTCAGGTGAAGTTTGGGCCTCCCATTGATCCTCATATCATCTGTTTTGAGAACAGATACCTTTATTGATGTTATGTGTCCCCCGCCTCCCTGCCCTGGCAGAATCCTGGTACGGATAATCCCTATCTTGTAACATTATAATAAATAATCAGGGTCCACCTGCAAATGAAAACATGGTACTTGGTTCTTTGTTTCTGTGACTCTCTAAATCTAAACCAGTTGCTGAAAAATCCATGAATTTGTTCTTTTTTTATGACAGTGAAATACTCCATTGTATATATGTACCACTTTTTTTTTTTTAAATTCAGTCAACTTTCAATGGGCAGCATGATTGGCTCCAAGTTTTTGCTATTGTGAATAGTACTGCAATAAATATGTGTGTGCAGGTATCATTTTTGTAGAATTATTTTAGGTTCTCTGGGTATATTCTCAAAAAGGGGAGTGCTGGGTCATATGGTAGATCTGTTTTTAGATCTTTAGAAATCACCACACTGTTTTCCACAGAGGTTGCACCAATTTACACTCCCACCAACAGTGTAGACATGTACCCTTTTCTCCTCATCCTTTTCAGCATCTGTCGTTTTTTTGAATTATTAATGGTAACCATCCTGGTTTGAGTTAGATGGTATCTCAGTGTGGTTTTAATTTGCATTTCTTTGATGATTAGTGATGTTGAGCATTCTTTCATGTATCTATTTGCTGCTCATATGTCTTCTTTTGGAAACTGTCTATTCATATCTTTTGTCTACCTTTTAATAGGACTGTGTGTGCTTTTTACTTTTCTTTCCCCTTTCTTGGCACATTTGAATTCCCTGTGGATTCTGGTTGTTAGACTGTTGTCAAATATATAGTTGACAGATTTTGTTTTTCATTCTGTGGGCTGTCTCCCCACTCTCTTGATGATTTCTTTTGCTTTACAGAAACTTTTCGGTTTCATGAGATCCCACTTGTCTATCTTATCTCTTGTGACATGGGCATTTGGGGTTTTGATCAGAAATTGGTTGTTTATTTCATTTTCTGTAAGTATGTCTCCTGCATTTTTTAAGATTCTTATAGTTTGAGGTTTTACATTTAGGCTTTATCATTTTTGTGTGCAGTGATAGTAAGGGTCCTGTTTCATTCTTCTGTATGTTGTCAGCCAGTTTTCCCAGCACCATGTACTGAATAGACTAATATCTCCCCAGTGGTTGTTGATGGAGAATTTGTCAAAGATGAGTTGGTTGAGAAATTGAAGCTTTGTTTCTGGAATCTCAATCCTGTTGCATTGGTCTGTATTCCTGCTCCAATTTCAATACCGGGCTGTTTTGTTTATTGTAGCTTTATAACAAATTTTAATGTTTGAAAGTGTAATACTTACTGCTTTGTTTATTTTTGTTGAGGATTGTTTTGGCTATTTGTGGTCATTTATGTTTTCATATAAACTTCTTTATTGCTATTTCCAGATCTTAGAATAATTACACTAATAATTCAATGAGTATTGCATTGAATACATAAATTGCCTTTGGTAGGATGGACATCTTAACAAGGTTGATTCTTCCAATCCATGAACATGAAATATTTTTCCATTGTTTGGTGTCCTCTTTGATTTCTTCGAGCAGTGTTTTGTAGTTTTTGTTGCAAAGATCTTTTGCTTCTCTTGATAGAAAGATGCCAAGCACCTATTCTCACTGGAGCAAAATGATATCAATCTGTGGTTTTGATTTGCATTTCCTTGATGATTAGTGATGTAGAACAATTTTTTAGTATATGTTGGTCATCTGTATGTCATTTTTTTGAGAAATATCTATTGAAAACAGAAACTTTTAAACATTGTATATAGCAGAATGTAAGGGGAAACAATGTAAAAATAAATAATACAAGTTCAAACTCATGTATATTGCATATGAATCAGAAGGACTTTATTAAACTGGCAATATACTTTTCCTCAAAAAATAATTTATACATTTCAAAAATTTTTAGATTGAAAATAGTTATTTATGTCTTAAATCAATGTTCTCATTATAGAGCCAAAACACACAAAGAACAAAAAGCTAATAAATGCACACTAATTAATGGCCTCATATGTCTCTGAACTGAATATAAAAATTGTGAGATCATATTTATAAATAAATAAAAAATTAAGAACATTGTAAAATTTATTAAATTTCATTCCTCATCACATGCTTTATTTGATTGCTTGAATCTTTATTTCAATATGAGAATTAATTAGATTGTAGGACATATTCTTCTAAACATATATATTTTTTAATTTGGACAAAATTTTCTTATTGCTCTTTAATTTATAATCACATGTTTTATCCAGTACTTTTGTAGAATGTTCAAAATAATATGGTTTGGTTATTTTTAATTACATAACTTATTTTTTAATTGACAAACAAAAATTATATATGTCTTGTGCATAAAACAATGTTTTAAAACATATATACATTATGGAATGACTACTTTGAGCTAATTAGCATGTGCATTAGCTCACATATTTATAATTTTTTGTGGTGAGAACGTTGAAAATCTACTTTCTTAAAGAAATATTTAGGAAATCTAAAGAAAATCTACTTTTTTAAAGCTGCCAACATGAGGCAACTAAAGTGAGTTTTTCCTACAGAAACCAAGATACAGAAAGTTTTCTCAGCACTCAGAGAGGAACAAGTCCAGCAGCATTCCTTTATGATTTCTCAGAGAAGTGATAATAACCACTTAAAGCAAAAAAAAAAAAAAAAGAAAGAAAGAAAAGAAAAAAATAAATAATCCAGTGACCTGTGATGGAAGTGGCCAGACTCTTACCTGCACCACTATAGTCCACCACAGACTCTGGATGCAGTGGGGATAGTAGTGAGAATGATTTAGAAGTTCTGTATTTCTACTGCAAATTTGAAGACTCCCCTGAGCCTTGCAGGACTCCAGTCCCTCACAGGAAACTGTCTTTTCCACAGCTGTGCTCTGCCATAGAATGGTGCAGGAAAAACAAAAAACAAAAAACAAAAAGACCTTGAGCAGAACCAGCTATTATTTCCCAGGAACCCAATCCTTGCAAGGTAGAGCAGCTGCTTTCCAGCCATCGTGGTAGAGAATGGATCCCAAAGGCAAACCTCTTGGCTGCAGAGAGCTCCTTGCTGAGTGGGTTGTCTGACAACTCCCAAGGCCCTGAGGCTGGCTGCACCTTGACATGTAGAACACAAATTGCCTGAAGTCAAGGCAGGAGCCAGGTAGGACACGCTACCATAGCAACCTCTCACCCTTTTTGTGAACTATTCTGGTCCTCCTCTGCACAACAACATTACTCCAGTGGCCTAAGACTCCCTCCTAATTCCTCTAGGATAGATAAGAGCTTGCATTTGTGGGATGTCTCATCTCTATTTCCCTGCAATACCCCAGAAGTCTCAAAAGAGACAGAAAACTTGGGAAATCCCCAGAGCCCTACCTATGCTGGCTGGGCACTTCCTTGGAGCAACACTCACCAAAGAAGAACCCTACAACCACCATTGCAGATGGCTTTCTCCCACAGGCACCAACTCTTGGATGGAGCTCAACAGTACAGCTCATCACATCAGATATGTACCTCAGCTTTGTGGAAGGCCAATCTCAAACCATAGCTAACACCACTTTCTAAAATAATCCATTCACACAGAATGGCATGAGTCAGTGTAGGTACCCTGCACAGGACTGACACAGCTGGCAATTGAGAAACCCACAACTCCAAGGCTCCATATAACCTAGGGAACTCTACAGCCCCCTGTGAGCATCAAATAAGAAGAAATAGTCTACTCAAATGAGAAGAAACCAGAAAAATAATTCTGATAATATGAAAAAAAGAGAGTTCTCCACACTCCCAAAAGACCACGCCTGTGGGGGCCAACCCCTGCAAAGAGATTTAGAGTGTCCCTGGAAGGTGTGGTGGCATCAGCGATTGTTCTGGAGGAACAAAGAGACTAGACTCCTCTCTAGTGCAGAGGCCGATTTCATAGGGAGAGACTGAACTCCTGTCTAGTGCATAAGCCGATTCTGCAGAAGAGATAACTATAGAGAGAAAGAAAGAAAAAGAAAGAGAAAAAAGAGAATGGACCACTGTTCAATGTATTGAGCAGAAGCTGTTTAATGGGACAAACCATAAGCCTTTTATCTTAAATTTTCACTGGTTAAATCACAAGACTTTCACGTGAACACAAAGCCAGGTGGATGAGGGGCGCCCCCCCCACCCACCAGGTGTTTCCTCAGGCATGAGGAAGAACAAACTCAAAATTGTCTTACTGTTCCCCATGCTTGGTTAAGGCAATGCAACAATTCTAACATCATAATATTCTAATGATCAATAGCTTCTAAGGCTTATGCATATAACATCTAATGACTAACTTAAATCCTAATACCTTTCTTATTCTAAGCTAATTAGCACAAATCCTAGCTACTATGCTAAGGCTCCGACTGCATGGTTGCTGTGACAACTCTTAGCAAATATAACTAAAACTGGTTCTTAAAGAATGTGGCCCAGTCCAAGGATCACTCTGGGCTCTCTTCAAAATTAACACAGCATTCTATTCCATAAAAGCAATATCTTAAATAATCACTAACCTAAGATAACTAAACTTAAACAATTCTTAATATTAAAACTACCTATCCTACAATTCTTCTAAGTACATTGTATAAGCTTAACTTAAT
>CAUYQG010019266.1:0-18051 GCA_963574415.1 Tarsius wallacei
ATTAACTGCCCCCACAGAATGGGAAAAAATACTTGCCAAATGCATATCTGACAAAGGCTTAACATCTAGGATATACAAGGAACTCAAACGCACCAAAAGGGAAAAAACAAACAGCCCCATTAAAAAATGGGCAAAAGACACAAATAGACACTTCTGATCAGCCTCGCTCATCATCAGAGAAATGCAAATCAAAACCACATTGAGATACCATCTAACCCCAGTAAGAATGGCCATCATTAATAAAACAAACAACAGCAGATGCTGGTGAGGATGCAGAGAAAAATGAACACTTCTACACTGCTGGTGGGAATGCAAACTAGTGCAACCTTTTTGGAAGACAGTGTGACGACTTCTGAAAAAACTAGAAAGTGACCTTCCATATGACCCAGCAATTCCCCTATTGGGAATATACCTGGAGGAACTCAAATCCTTCTACAAAAAGATACCTGCCCAGGTCTGTTTGTTGCAGCTCTATTCACAATAGCAAAAACATGGAACCAACCATGTTGCCCATCGAAGCTGGACAGGATAAAAAAAATGTGGTACATACACACAATGGAATTACATAGCCATAAAGAAAGACAAACATATGGACTTCACAGCAACTTGGATGAATTTAGAGTTGATCATACTCAGTGATCTATCACAGAAACAAAGAACAGAGTACCATATGTTCTCACTCATAAGCGGAACTTGAACAATTATAATACTATAAGAAAGGGATTGACAGTAGTGAGAAACTGTCAGGGGAGGGGGGATGAGATTGGCAGTTGAGAGAAACTGCTAGGGGAGGGAGGGGTATACCTCATCAACAAGGGTACCTGCATAATCAACGTTTGTATACCTTACCCTGAATTGTACCCCACATCTTTATAATAAAAAAGGGTGATTAAAAAAATTAACTGCCTGAGCTTAATGAAATAATAGCAAAGAAAAGAAGCAATAAACTTGAAGATAGATCAACAAAATATATCCAATCTGAAGAGAGAAAAATAAATGATTGAATAAAAACAGACCATTGTTAAGGCTGGGTGCGGTGGCTCAAACCTGTAATCCCAGCACTTTCAGAGGCCAAGGCCAGAGGAATGCCTGAGACCAGGGGTTGAAGACTAGCCTTGGCAACTAGGTGAGACCTCATCTCTACAGTAAATTAAAAAAAAAAAAATAGCAATACATGGTAGCACATACCTGTAGTTCCAGCTACTTGAAAGTTTGAGGTAGAAGGATCTCCTGAGCCCAGCAGGTCGAGGCTACAGTGGCCATAAGCATGCCACTGGCATTCCAGCCTGGGCAACAGAGTGAGACTCCAACTCAAAAAAAAAACAAAAACAAAAACATAAAACATCTTTGGCCAGGCGCAGTGTCTCACACATATAATCCCAGCACTTTGGGAGGCCGAGGTGAGAGGATTGCCTGAGCCCATAGGTTCGAGACCATTCTGGGCAACTTGGTGAGACCTCATCTCTTCAATAAATCAAAAAATTAGCTGAGTGTAGTGGCTTGTACCTGTAGTTCCAGCTACTTGGAAGGCTGAGGCGGAAGGATTGCCTGAGCCCAACAGGTCAAGGCTGCGGTGGCCGTGAGAGTGCCACTGCACTCCAGCCTGGGCGACAGAATGATATTCCAACTCAAAAAAAACCCCCCGAAGAACCCAGGCCATTGCCTTGCTAGACTCTGGTGTGGCCATGTGCTCTTTGAGCTATGACTGTCACCATGCTTCCTGGGTTTGGCCTCCTCCCCTCCCTTGGGGAGGTGAATCTCCTCTTTCTCTCTCTCTAATTTACTTTCTAAATAAACTGTATTCTCTAATCTAAACTCTGTGCTTGCCTCTGAGTGTCAGTCCCTTTTCCAATCTGTAACAGGTGAATAATAAACTTTACTTCTTTCTTAAACAAAATAAACAAAAAAAGCAAAGAGCTGAAGTGATGATGGAGTAAGGACCTCCAAAAATCACGTCCTTCATAAAAGCAATGAGAATACTGGGGAAAAAAAATAGTCATAATTAACCTTTCAGAAGTCAAAATTACCAAAGATTTGCAGCAATCCAGGGGTCATTTTTTTTTTAAAGCTGAATATTTGTAAGAAACGGTGAGTGTTGTGTTTTGACTTGTTCTATTCTCATCCTTCTCTCCCCAGCAACATGATAGCCTGGAACACCAAGAGTCTATAATCATAACGAAAAAGAACAGTCTTGCAGCTGGAGTAACAGAATGGGACTGGGGCTCCTTCAAGTGCAATCACCAGAGAATTGTCATTATCTGACCTGTCTGGTGGTTCCCTAGAAAGCCTACTCACCAAGGCTTGTCTCTAATTGACCTCAGAGATTATTCAGCAGGAACAGTCTTTTCTTTGGGAACATTTGTGAAAAAACAATCAGTAGAAATTAGTTAACACTGTGGCTACCTGAGGTGGTAGATAACATTTTGAGGAAAACAGTTGGCTAACTAAATATCTTAAAAGAAAGTTATGGGGGATGAGAACCTCAAAACGGCTTTCAAAACTCTAACATATTTCCAGAATTCTAGAAGACCATGCACATGTGTAGGGCCGATCACAGGCCCAGAGATGTGAACATATTAAAGAAACACCTAAAAATCTATACCTAAACTTATATGGAGGCTCTGCATATAAGTGAGTATGGTTGTAGACTCTTGTAAGACTTGTAAGTTGTACGATTTAGTTGTTGTACAGCTGAGTTGTAGACTGCCTTGCTGAGTACTGAAGGCATACTCCAACATGCAAACAGAGCTCTTGGCAAAGACTGAAATATTTGTATTTATTGTTTATATGCATTTAAGAAAATATCTATCCAATCGTTAGTTGATCATTAAACTAAAAGTGCAGAGACTCCGGCGGTCCTACATGAGAAAAAACATAAACTTACAGAATTAGTTCAAGAAAATCACTAAAGAAATAGCAGCAACAAACCATGAAAAGAAGGATGAAGCTGATTTCCAGAGTGGCATATTATTTTTTTTAAGTCATACAGTATTTTAAAATAATGCATTTTTTAAAAACATGCAAAGAAGCAAAAAAAAAAAAAAGTTTTTTGTGATGGAAAATAAAAAGCAAACAGTAGAAACAAGCCACAAGGAATCTCAGATACTGAACTTAGTAAATGAAGACTTTAAATAGGCTATTGCAAAAATTTTTAAATGAAAAAATTTCAAAAGAACTAAGTATGAGAATGATAGTAAAACACGAGAATGATGTCTCACCAAATAATGTCAATGAAAAGATAAAAAGTATTTTTTTAAAAAAAGAATTAAAATTCTGGAGTGTAGCTGGGCTCGGTGGCTTAGCCTGTAATCCCGCACTTTGGGAGGCTGAGGTGAGTGAATTGCCTGAGCCCGCGGATTCGAGACCCGCCTGGGCAACTTGGTGAGACCTCATCTCTACAATAAATCAAAAATTAGCTGGGCGTGGTAGTGTGCGCCTGTAGTTCCAGCTACTTGGAAGGCTGAGGCGGAAGGATCGCCGGAGCCCAGTAGGTCAAGGCTGCGGTGGCCGGGAGCGGCCACTGCACTCCAGTCTGGGCGACGGAGTGAGACTCCAACTCAAAAAAAAAAAAAAAATTCTGGAGTTTTAAAAGTTTAATAACTGAAAATTTTTTTTAAATGCTAGAAGGGCTAAATAGCAGAGTTGAGCAGACAGAATGAAAAATCAGCAAACTTGAATAAAACATAAGCCGTTGAGATTATCCTGTCTGAGGACAGAAGGGGGAGAAAAAAAAGAAAGAAAATGAATGAAGTCTCAGAGACCCATGGGATGCCATTAAGCATGTCAATATACACATTAATGGAAGTCCTAGATGGAGAGGAGGAAAAGACAGAATGTTTGAACAAATAGTGGCTAAAAACTTCTCAAATTTGATTTTTATTTTTGAGTCAGGGTCTCACTCTGTTGCCCAGGCTGGAGTCCAGTGGCATAATCCTAACTCACTGCAGCTGCAAACTTTTGGGTTCAGGTGATCCTTCTACCTCAGTCTCTCAAGAAACTGGGACTACAGGTGCATGCCATCACACCCAGCTAATTTATTTTTATTTTTATTTTTGTAGAGACGAGATCTTTCTCTGTTGCCCAGGCCGGTCTCAAACTCCTGGACTCAAGCAATCCCCTCACCTCAGTGTCCCAAAGTGCTGCGATTACAGGCATGAGCTGCCATACTCAGACTAAATTTTATTTTATTTTAGTTTTTTTGTTGATTTGTTTTGTTTTTGTTTTGAGACAGAGTCTTGCTCTATTGTTCAGGCTGGAGTGCAGTGGCAAAATCACTGTTCACTACAACCCTGATCTCCTTGGCTCAGGCAATCCTTCTACCTCAGACTGCTGAGTAGCTGGACTACAGGTGTGTACTACCATGCCCAGCTAAAAATTTTTTAAATTTTTTTAGAGATGAGGTCTCACTATGTTTCTTAGACTGGTCTCAAACTCTTAGGCTAAAGCAATCCTCCCGCCTTGCCTCCCAGAGCGCTGGGATTACAGGCCATGAGCCATCATGGCCAGTCCAAAATTTGTAATCCAAGTGAGATAAACTTGAAGAGATGCACATCTGTGTAGTTAATAATAATATTTTCATAGCTAAAGTCAACGAGGGGATCCTGAAAACAATAAAAGGGAAGTGGCTCGTCACATACACGTGATCCTCAATAAGATTGAAAGCTTCTCTCTGAGATTCATGGTTTACAGAGGCAGTGAGATAACATATTCAAAGTGCTGGAAGAAAAGACTGTCAGCCAAAAATCTATACCCAAACTATCCTTCACTAATGAAAGACAAATTAAGTCACATTTAAGTAAATAAAAATGGAGAGATTGTGTCACTAGCAGATCTGTCCAACATGAAATATCAACCCAAAGGAAGTCCTTTAGGCTAAAATGAAGGATATTAGATAGTAACCTCAATTCATAAGAAGAATATCAGTAAATATAATTACATGGAAAAATACAAAAGACTGTGTACCATTGAAGTTAAATTGGTAGCAATTCAAACTAGATTGTTATATGAAGATTTTAATTGTAATCTTCAGAAAAATCACTAAGAAAATTATACAAAAAATATAGTAAAAGAAATGACAAAAGGCTGGGCATGGTGGATCACACCTCTAATCCTAGTGCTTTAGGAGGATGAGGTTGGAGGATTGCTTGAGACCAGCAGTTTGAGATTAGCCTGGGAAACATAGTGAGACCCTGACTCTACAAAAATATATATATAAAAAATAAAAATTGTCCAGTCATGGCGGTATGTGCCTATAGTCCTAGATACTTGGGAGGCTGAGGCAGGAGGATCACTTGAGCCCAAGAGTTCGAGGTTGCAGTGAGCTATGATCATGTCATTTTACTCTAGACATAGAGTGAAACCCTGCTGAAAGAGAGAGAATGGAAGGAAGGAAGGAGGAACAGAGGAAGGAAGGGAGGGAGGGAGGAAGGAGAGAAAGAAAGAGAGGAAGAGATAAAGAGAGAAATAGAAAAAGAAAGAGAGAAATGACAAGAAAACAAAAATGGCACACTAAAAATATATATATTTAAACACAAAAAGAAAGTAATGAGGCATACAATAATATATAGAAAACAAATAGCAAAAAGTCAGCTATAAATCCTACCTAATAAGTAATTACATAAAATATAAACACTAACTAAAAAGGCTCTCCTTTAGACTGTCTAAATGGATAAAAACATGGTATAATTACAGGTTGTCTACAAGAGACACATTTTAGACATAAAGATACAAAAAAGTTGAAATTATAAAGATAGAAAAAAATATAATATTCAAAGAGTACAAAGGAGAGCTGGAGTGACTCTACTAATATCAAACAAATGGTCTTTAAGGCAATAAATGGTTATTAGACCCAAGAACATTTTATAACAATAATGCATCAGTCCACCAACATGATGAAAATAATAAGTTCATATAGAATATGTTTTCTTTCAAAAATAGAATTACATTAAAGATACAGAACGGTAAGATACCTATGAAAACCCCAAATATCTAGTAATTAAGTAACATTTCTAAATAATACATAAATCAAAGCAGGAAGCACAAGAAAAATTAAAACACAGAACTGTATTGCTAACTCAGTGCTTAAGGGAGAGCAGTAGTAGTAAATGCTCATAAACAAAAAAGGTATAAAACCATAAATTAGAGATTACATTTTAGGAAGTTAGACAAAGAAGAGCAAAGTGATCCTAAAATAAGTAAAAGCAATGAAATACAGTAAAAAGCAGAAAGCAGTAAAATAGAAAACAAACAATGAAGAAAATTTATAAAGCCAAAAGTTGTTTTTTGAAAAGATAAAATTAACAAACTCCCTAGACAGGCTAAATGAGAAAAAAAGAAATAAAACACAAACCACCAGAAGCAGGAATGAAAGGAGGGATTATCACAAAAGATGTTAAAGAACATTAAAAGGACAATAAAAAAAAAACCCTAGGGGAGGGAGGGGCATACCTCATCAATAAAGGTACCTGCATGATTGGTGTTTATATACCTAACACTTAATTGTACCCCACATCTTTATAATAAATAAATAAATTTTAAAAAACCTTTATTCCAGAAACCTAATAACTTAGATAAAATTTTTAAATTTCTTAAAAAACACAACTTATCAAAATTGTCACAAATAGCATACATCTTTTAAAGTAACTGAATTCATTATCAAAAAAAGTTTTACAAAGACAACTTCTGGCCCAAGGAGTGTTATTGGTGAATTCTAGCAAACTTTCAAGGAAGAAATAACACCAATATTACATAAACTTTTTAAAAAATATAAAAGGATGGGGCACTGAGCAATTTGTCTGACAAGACCAACATAACTCTAATAACATCACCAGAGAAAAAATATTAACAAATAAAGGAATGGAAACTTGCAAATCAATATTCCTATGAACATGGATGCAAAAATCTTTAACAAAATATTAGCAAATAAGATTGAATAATATATAAAAATAACAACATATCATGATGATTTATTATCCCAGTAATACAATGCTAATTGAACATTCAAAAATCAATCCATATCATTCACCCTGTTGAAAGCATAAATGGACACAGAAAACACATTTGACAAAATTTAAAACCTATTGACGGTTAAAAGAGAAAACTTTCAGCAAGATAGAATATTTAGAGAACGCCCTCACTCTGCTAGAGTGTACCTATCAAAAAACCTACATATAATACCATACTTATGTTTACTTATTTTTTATTTTTCTTAATTTTTTTATTATAAAGATGTGGGGTACAATTCAGGGTTAGGTATACAAACGTTAATTATGCAGTTACCATTGTTGATGAGGTATGTCCCTCCCTTCCCTAGCAGTTTCCCTCAACTGGCAATCCCACCCCCCTACCTTGACAGTTTCCCACTACTGTCAATCCCTCTCTTATAGAATTATAATTCATACGTGTGTTTAAAGACTGTTTTCTTTTATTATCAGGAGTAAGGTAAGGATGCTCTCACTCACCATTGTTATTCAACATGATGGTAGGTGTTCAAGTCAGTGAAATAGGTTAAGAAAAAGAAATCAAGTTCAACAAGTTCAGGAGGGGAAAGCAAAACTTTTTATTATGATTGTTTATATAGAAAATTCCAAGGAATCAACAAGAAAACTTATTAGAACTAGTAAATAAATTTAGCAAGATCACAGAATGTAAGGTTAATATACAAAGTTAAGTATTTTTACCTGCTAGTGGCTGAAAATTGAAAAGTAAATCTTAAAAAAATACAAGAGTTCAAAAGACGCATTAAATAAATACTGAGAAATAAAGTTTAAAAGTTATTTCAGACCTCTACAATAAAGGTGCAAAACATTGATAAAAAGAAATTTAAAATGACTGAAGTAAATGGAGGAATACACTTTTTTTTATTGGAAGAATCAATAATATTAAGATGTCAATTTCTCCCCAAATTAACCAATAGCCTCAAAGCAGTCCCAATCAAAGATGACAGAGGAAATTTGTAGAAATTGCTGAGCTGAATTAAAAATTTGCGTGTGCACAAAAATGCCTTAGAATAGCTAAAGAGTGTTTTACAAAAAAAGTAAAGCTGGAAGACTAATGCTACCTGCTTTGAGAACTTGCTGTAAAATTACATAAGTAAAGACAGTTTTGAATTGGAGAAAATATAGACACACAGAACAAGTAAAAAAGCCAGAGAGTTAAGAAACAGCCTCACATTATATGTTCACTTGTTTATGAGCAATGGTGCAAAGAAAATTCAACAGGGAAACTTTTAAAAATTCAACAAATGGTTATAGAACTAATGAATATCTTTGTATATATAAAAAAGTAACCTCCAACCTAGTCTAACACTTTTCACAAATAGTAACTAAAGATGAGTGAGAAGCCTAAATATGAAAGCTACAATTATGAAACTTCCAGAAGAAAACTTATGAGAAAATTACTATGATGTTTTATTAAGCAAAGATGTGCTACATAGGACACCAAAAGCATAACATATAAGAGAAAAATAAATGAAAAAACTGGACTTTATCATTAAGACACTATAATGAAAAAGAAAGAACTAGAGGGAAAAAATCAGATAAAGAACTTGTATCCAGAACATATAATAAAACTCTTATAACTTAATACAAAGACAAATAACCCAATACAAATGACCAAAAGATCGGAACAGATATTTCACAAAAAAATATACAGATGGCCACTAAGGATATAAAAAATGCTCAACATCCTTACCCATCTAAAAAAAATTCAAATTAAATAACGTAGAATACACACTGATTAAAATGAGAAAAGTAGAAAAGACTAACAAAAATAAGTGTTGGCAAGTATCTGGAGCAACTAGAACTCTCAAACACTGAAGTGGAAGTGTGAACGGTACACCATTCTGGAAAACAGCTTGGCATTAAAAAAAAATTAATAGTTACCACATGACCTTGTTGCTCTATTTCTGTATATCTATCCAAGAGTAAGGAAAACACATGCTCACACAAACATGTACACAAATATTTATACCAACTGTTTGCAAGAGATAAACAGTAACAATAAACAAAGTTCCATTGACAAGTGAATGGATAGACAAAATGAGTTACATACATACTTACTATTATGAAACATTATTTAGCAGTAAAAGGGAACTATTAATATATGCAACATGAGTGAATCTCAAAAATCATTGTGCTGAGTGAGAGAAGACAGACATTAAGAGTACATAGTTGTGAGAGATAAACTCATCCATCTAAAATCAAAGGACAGACACGGAGACATAGAGTATAGCAGAAGCAAGACTTTAATGGCAGTCTTTCAAGATTGGATGTCTGGTAGGCAGGTATACCCCAGGCAGCTACAGCAAGCAATTTATTCCCTAATGTGCAAATCCCTCTCCCGGTTCCTCATTGACTGAGTATTGTGGGGTGAACAATCTTTCCTGGAAGTTGCCTAAGTTCCATTTTTCCCCCCTTGTAAGGTTACCCCTGGTTCCCTTCCCTGATTAAGTCTCTATTTTCTTAAGAATAGCAGTTGTTTTCTCATTGGCCCATTTCCATCTCCTGATTGTTTAGGAGTCCACCAAGAGCTGGTGGCTGAAGATTGCTACATTCGCCAGCCTGCTTAGATAGGCCTTGAAAATGAACCATCAGAATGTATCTTACAATAGTGTAGGATTCTATTTTTATAGAAATCTTTAAAAATGCAAATGAATCTATAGAGACAAAAAGAAGGTAAGTGATTTAGGGATGGGGTGGAGGAAGAATAGGTTGTAAAGGGGCATAGGAGACTTTTGGATGACTGAAATGGTTTTTTAAAAATTTAATGTTGGTGGTGGTGTGAATTCTGACAAATATATATAATTTATCAAAATTGTATATTAAGTATATATTCAACTAATTGAACATACATTGTACTTCGATACTGCTGTTTAATTAAAAAGTCAAATAACAAGTATTGGTTAGAATGTGGAGAGACTGGAATCCTCATATATTATCCATGAGAATGTGAAATGGTGCAATTGCTTCCAAAACCACTCTGGCAGTTTCTCACATGATTAAAGTTACTACATTACCTAGTAATTTCACTTCTAGATATTTACTAAAGAGAAATGGAAACCTACCCACAAAGAAATATGTACATGAATGTTTATAGCAGTATTATTTACAATAGCCAAAAGTTGGAAACAAATGTTCATCAATTAATGAATGAATAAATAAAATGTGATATATTCACACATGTGACCATAAAAACAAAGGACATGTGACCATAAAAACAAAGGACGTGTCTGCAAGCTGGCCAATAGGATACCCTGGGCTTCACTCCATCTCACAGAAAGTCTAACTAACAAATATCCATAGATACGAACATCTTTGTAAAAACCTCTGTATTAAGGTTTTCCAGAAAAACAGAATCAATGGAAGGGAGGGAGGAAGAGAGAGAAAAATAAAGGGAGAGGGAAAGCTATAAGGGAGATTATTAAGGGATTTGGCTCACACTATTATGGAGGCTGAAAAGTCCACAATAGGCTGTCTGCAAGCTGGAGAATTAGGAAAACCAGTAGCAAGGATCAATAAAAGTCTGAAGGCCTCAGAACCAGAAAAGCTGATGGTATATCATTCAATCCTAGGCCAGGCCTAAGAACCCAGGGGATCCACTGGTGCAAGTGCCAAAATCCAAAGGCCAGAATTTTGATGTCCAAGATCATAAGAAAATGGTGTCCCAGATCCAGAAGAGAGAGAAAAATTTCCTTTATTCTGACTTTTTGTTTTAACCAGGTCCTCAGTCAACTTGATAGTACACACCCACACTGGGTGAGGGTCTTATTCAGTCTTCTGATTCAAATGCCAGTAGCTTCTGGAAACACCCTCACAGACATACCACAAAATAATGCCTTACCAACTATCTGGGTATTTCTTAATCCAGTCAAGTTGACACCTAAAATTAACCATCACAATCCCAAAATTTGGGAATAAGACAGATACCCACATGAGTCACAGAACAGAATAAAAAGCACATTTGAAGAGTAGGAGGAATAATCTCACTTTGACCATGTTGCCCCTTCTCCTTCCCCAAGTCGACACAACACAAAACAGAAAGAATTATTCTAAGCCAGTAGTTTCTATAGTGGGAAAAGAGTTCTAGAACTAGACATTCAGCATTCCTAGCATTCTGAGACTGAGACACTTCCCAGGAAGCCCACTGCTGCCTACTCTCACTGGGAACATTGGGTATAACCTCAGAGAGTGGCTACCTGGGGTGAAGTAGAAACAAAGAAAGGATAGAGCTCACAGTGATTAGAATGTGAATCTTAGTGTCAGTTCTTGATTCTGCCAATGATGGAAATAGCAGCTAATAAAAGAGCCCACTGGCAAAACTGACTGAGTTGGTTGCTTCCAGAAGTATATTGAGAAGTTCAGTTTGCCTTAAGTCCCTAAATGACCATCCTCTATGTCCACCCTCAGAGCCCACTCCAAGGCCCCACCCATGCAAGGAGACACCAACATCTGAGCATTTGGCAGAGAACAGGGTGTATATCTACCCAACCTGTGAGTCCAAACAGCAATTCAGACAAGATTTAGAGTCTATTAAAAGGTTCCTCCAAGGCAGAAAAACACCCATCACTGTACATTTATGCAGAGTGCAAGAGCTAAACCTTCCTAACCTTGGTATCCAGACAGTCTCAGACCCCACTCCAAGATCCTGTGAAGATAGGAAGACAAACTTCAATCATAGACTCTAGACCTATTTATTCCTAGAAGCAACTCTGCCTAACCCAAAAACCTAATCTGCATCCCTTTCCAACCTCAAAAACCAAATAGTGATACTGCCTAGTGAGGAAATACACCTTTCAACTTTGCCCAATAAGAGACTATTGCAGTGCCTAGCCAGTGATTTTCTGACTGTAAAGCCCAGCCAGTGGTCTTGCTGAAAGGCAGAATGAAGAACCCAGCAAGCAGCTCAATCTGACCTCAGAGCAAAGGCAGTGACCCAGCCAACTAGAAAACCCGACAGCAAGCCCTGCCTGCCCAGGGTCATTACCAACAGGCCCATCTAGAATCACATGCTAGATTAATGAAGGCATATCCCTGACAAAGAACACCATAAAAGCCTAAAGTGGTAGCTGTCCCCTCAAATGTACACACACCAACACAAGTATATAAGGAGTATTTAAAAATTAGGAAATTATGACACTTCTAAAAGAAACTGATAAATCCCCAACAATGGACTCTAAAGAAATGAAGGCCTATAAAATAACTGACAAAATATTGCAAATAACCCTCTTAAAGAAGATCAGAGAACTACAAAAATATATGAATAGAAAATTAGATGAAAATTAGAAAATACACAAAATGAGATGTTTGACAAAGAAATTGAAATATTTTAAAACAGAAATATTTAGAGATGAAGAATACAATAACTAAACTGAAAAATCAACAGGTAACTTCAACAACACGCTCAATCAAGCAAAAGAAAGAATCAGTGAGCTTGAAGACAGAACATTTACGTCATTTAATCAGAGAAGAAATGAAGAACAAAGAAAGTCTATGGAAAGTATGGGATGCCATCATAGAACTAACAATCACATAATAGGAGTTATGGAAAAAAATGAGAGAAAGCATCAGGAAGCATATTTAAAGAAATAATGACGAAAACTTTCCAAGTCTGGAGAAAGATGCCAACATTCAAGTACAGGAAATGCAGAAGTGTCCAATCAAATTCAGCTTAAAGGAGAGTTCACCAAGATATGTAATAAACTATCAAAAATCAAATACAAAAAAATTGTGACAGCATCAAGAAATAAGAAACATATCACTTAACATGAGAATGTCAATAGGGCTGTTAGAAAATTTATCAGCAGAAATCCCACAGGCCAGGAAAGAGTGGGATAATATATTCAAAGTGCTGAAGAAGGAAAAAATACAACCAAGAATACTTTTTCCAGAAAACCTGTCTGTTATGGTTTGAATGTGTTCCCTGCATTCATATAGTAGGAACTTAATTTCCTTAGAGTCTATAATACTGAGTGATCTAACACAGAAACAAAGAACTGAGTACCACATGTTCTCACTCATATGTGGACCCTGAGCAATGATCATAATACTATAAAGAAGGGATTGGCCGTAGTGGGAAACTGCAGGGTGTGGGGGGGGGCATACTTCATCAATAAGTGTACCTGATCTCAAACCAGGCCAAGTGGGAACCAAAGTGAGACCTAAACTTTACCTATGCAATGACCATTTGTATATCTAATCGTAAATTGCACCCCATATCCCTAAAATAATAAAATAAATAATATAAATAAAAATAAGGAAATTTTTCCAATGCAACAGTGTTGGGAGGTAGGCCTACTAAGAGGTGAATAGGGTAAAGCTCTCACAAATGAATTAATGTTGTTATTATGGGATTGGGTTGTTATAAAAAAGAGTCTTGTGCTTTCTTTGTCTCATGAACTGGCTTTCACCTTTCACCATTCAACCATAGGATGACTGTCACCAGATGTTGGCACCATGGTCTTGGACGTCCCAAATTCAGAACCATGTAAAACTATATAGAGATTCCTTAAAAAGAAAAAGGGAAAGAAAAGAAATAACTAAAAATAGAATTATTGTATCGTCCAGCAATTGCATTTTTGGGTGTATATCTGAAAGAATTAAATTCAATATGTTGAAGAGACCTGCACTGCCATGTCCACTGCAGCCTTGTTCACAATGAAAAAGAAGGCAATTCTGTCATTTGCAACAATATAAATAAACCTGGAGAACATTATGCTAAATAAAATAAGCCCAGCACAGAAAGACAAATACTGCATGATCTCACTTATATGTAGAATCTAAAACTGTTGAACTCATAGAAGTAGAGAATAGAATAGTCATTACCAGAGACTGGGGGAGAAAGAATGGGGAGATGTTGGCTAAATTGCACAAAGTTTCAGTTAGACAGGAGGAATATGGTTTTTGAGATCTATTGCAAGCACAGTGACTACAGTTGACAATGTATTGTATATTTCACAATCGCTAAGGGTAAATTTCAAATGTTCTCATCACAAATTAATGGTATTTGGAGTGATGGCTATGTTAATTAGGTTGATTTAATCATTGCACATTATATTTATATATCATAACATCATTCTGTGCCTCATGAATATATACAATCATGACATGTAAGTTTTACAATAAAAATGAAAATAAAAGGAATAAAGTACTAACACATGCTAAAACATGTATGAATTTTGAAAACATTTTGCATAGTGAATTAAGCCACAAAATATACAATTTCTGTAAGGGTAAACTGAGGCGAGGTGGGCCAGTGCTGGTACCATGGGGATAATGCAAGATTGCAACCAAGTAAGAAGTAGAAGGAAGTTTATTAATCATCTTTCACAGGTTGGAAAGGGGCCAACACTCAGAGGCAAGTGTGGCCTTGAAGGGCCAAAAACTGGGTATATTTAAGGGCCTTTGGGGTAAAGGCGGGGATGGGCCCAGAGAGGTCTGGGCCCAAAGGAATGTCCAGGGCTGCAGTCTTTGATGTTGATTGTAGCCACATGAGTCTTAAATCTTGGTGTTGTCAGACATTAGCATCTCATGACCTCTGATGGTAGGCTGGATGGGAAGAGACAAGGGGAAGGGTTTTTCCTGCAAGAGACCTATCAGATGTTTCCAATTCACAAGCTCGTTAGCTAAATGATGGTCTTATTATCATTTCTATGGCTTCGGCCAGCTAAAGGGTGATCTTTGGCCTTCCACCTTCTACAAGGAACCTGAAAGTTTTGGTTTTTTTTTTTTCTTTGTGTCAGAATCTCACTCTGTCACCCAGGCTAGAGTGCAGTGGCATGCTCACGCCCACCCCAGCAGCAATCTGCTGGGCTCAGGCAATCCTTTCACCTCAGCCTTCCAAGTAGCTGGAACTACAGATTCGGGCTACCATGCCCAGCGAATTTTTGATATATTGTAGAGACGAGGTCTCACTAAGTTGCCAGGGCTGGTCTCAAAACCCTGGGTTCAGGCAATCCTCTTGCCTTGACCTCCCAAAGTGCTGGGATTACAGATTTGCGCGATCACGCCTGGTCTGAAAGTTTCTTGAAGATTATTATGCTAAACCATGAATGGAAAGGTTGGTCTGTCCTTGTTTTTCATCTGATGTTTTCCTTTGATTTGCCAAAGGGGTGGAGTAGGCTGCCAGCTTGGCCTGCAGTAAAATGTAATTTTTAAAATGTCTGAACACTTCCTAAAACCTGCCTATTGGAAATTTATCTATGTCTAACCTGTGCTAGATTCAAAATGCATCAGTCTAAGCAAAAATGGCTATGCTGAGGCAAAATGTGAACTAAGTTTATTCCAAGTTTCTCGGGGTCCCTTCTTTTTCTCATGAAATGTCCAGAATAGAGAAATGCATGCATTCAGATAGTAGATTAATAAATTCCTAGTCATGGGAGGGAGCTTAGGGATCAGGAGGGTAGTAGCGAAAGTGTGGAATTTTTTTTCCAGGCAATGAAGTGTTCTAAAATTGAATTTGGTGGTGGTTGTACATATCTGTGAGCATACCAAAATCATTTAGTTACATGCAAAGTATATCTGAATAAATTTTTTTAAAAAACAAACTTAATCAGTGGAGTATAAACCAGAACCATAGAAAACTGTTGAACACAAAATTTAAGTACTGAAAAAAAAAGGCCTCTAGAGATCACCAATTAGAAGTAGACATTATAATCACTTGAGAAACCTCTTTTATTATTATTAATTTTTATTTTAAAAATATGAGGTACAAATGAGGGTTAGGTACATACATGGACATCATACAGGTAAAGTGTGTATACCCTTATTGATATTACGCCCCCCCTCCCCTGGCAGTGGCCAATCCCTTTCTTATGTTATTATAATAAATGTTCAAGCTCCATTTATG
The DNA here is from genome assembly GCA_963574415.1 of Tarsius wallacei. Taxonomy (NCBI): domain Eukaryota; kingdom Metazoa; phylum Chordata; class Mammalia; order Primates; family Tarsiidae; genus Tarsius; species Tarsius wallacei. The sequence continues at coordinate 15,844 of CAUYQG010019266.1, forward strand.
AGTACTCAGATCGTTGTTTCTGTGATAAATCACTAAGTATTATAGACTAATTCCATCCAGCGCTGCAAAGTTCATAATTTTGTCTTTCTTTATGGCTGCCTAATATTCCATTGTGTAAATGTACCACATTATCTTTATCCAATCTATTATTTATGGGCAGCACAATTGGTTCCATGTTTTTGCTATTGTGAATAATGCTACAATAAACATGCATGTGCAGGTATCTTTATTATAGAGTGATTTGCGTTCCTCTGGGTGTATTCCCAGGGGGATTGCTGGGTCGTATGGAAGGTTGATTTTCAGATTTTTAGATATCACCACACTGTTTTCCACAAAAGTTGTACTAGGTTACATTCCCACCAACAATGTAAAAATGTTCCCTTTTCCACACATCCTTTCCAGCATCTGTTGTTTTTTGAGTTATTGATGATGGCCAACCTGACTGGAGTTAAGTGGTATCTCAGTGTGGTTTTAATTTGCATTTCTTTGATAATTAGTGAGGCTGATCATTTTTTCATATATCTGTTGGCTGCTCATACATCTTCTGAGAAGTGTCTATTCATATCTTTTGCCCATTTTTTAATAGGGTTGTGTTTTTTTTTTTCCCCCTTTTGGCATGTTTTGAGTTCCTTATAGATCCTAGATGTTAGGCCTTTGTCAGATATACAGTTGGCAAACATTTTTTCCCATCCCATGGGCTGTCTTCCCATCCTCTTGATGGTTTTGTTTGCTTTGCAGAAGTTTTCAGTTTGATGAGGTTCCACTTGTCTATTTTATCTTTTATGGAATTCACTTTTGGAGAGTTGATCAGGACTTGATTGCCTATTCCAATTTCTGTAAGGGTGTTTCCTACATTTTCTTCTAGGATTCTTATAGTTTGTAGTTTAACATTTAGGTCTTTGATCAATTAAGAGTTGATTTTTGTGTGTGGTGATAGGTAGGAATCTTGTTTCAGTCTTCTGCATGTAGTCAGCCAGTTTTCCCAGCACCATTTACTAAATAGGTTCTCCTCTCCCCATTGGCTGTTGATGGAGGCTTTGTCAAACATAGTTAAGGAATTGAGGTTTTGCTTCCCAAATCTTTATCCTGTTACTTGGTCTATATGTCTGTTCTTGTACTGATACAAGGCTGTTTTGATTACTGTAGCTTTATAGTAGAGTTTGAAGTCTGGAAGTGTGATACCTCCCGCTTTCTTTCTTTTGCTAAGGATTATTTTGGCTATCCATGGTCTTTAATGTTTCCATATGAATTTCTGTATTGTCATTTCCAGGTCTGAGAAGAATAATGTTGGTAAATTTAATAGGTATTGCATTAAATCTGTAGATTGCCTTGGGTAGGATGGATATCTTAACAACAACGTTAATTCTTCCAATCCATGAGCATGGAATATTTTTCCATTTGTTTGTGTCTTCTTGGATTTCTTTGAGCAGTGTTTGGTAGTTTTCGTTGTCAATATCTTTCACTTCTTTGGTTAGGAAGATGCCAAGGTATTTCATTTTCTTTTTTGTGGCTATTGTAAATGGAATTGTGCTTTTTATTTGGGTTTCTGTTTGTTTATTGTTGGTGTATAGGAATGTGACTGTCTCTTGCACATTTATTTTATACCCTGAGACTTTGCCAAAGTCCTTTATCAGTGCAAGGAGGTTTATGATAGATTCTCTTGGGTTTTCGAGGTACACAATCATGTCATCTGCAAAGAGGAATAACTTAATGACCTCTTTTCCTATTTGAATACCCTTGATTTCCTCCTCTTGTCTAATTGTTCTAGCTATGACTTTCTTTTCATAATCAGTATTTTTTATTATGATATTGTGGGGTACAGTCAAGGGTTAGGTATACAAATATGCTTTGTTCAGGTACCCTTGTTGACAAGAGGTGTCTTCCCATCCCCATACAGATATTGACTACCATTAATCCCATGTCCCTTCCCCTCACCCCCCATAGTTTCCCATCTCTGTCAGTCATTTTCTTATAGTATTATATTGGATGTTCAAAGTTCACTATATGAGTGAGAACATGTGATACTCAAACCATAAGAACCTTAGAAAATGAAGGACATACCATTATGGAAATTGGAACTGGCACCCAATTCCTGAACAAGACCTGAAACCCACAGGCCATAAGAGATAAGATAGACAAGTGGGACCTCATTAAACTGACTAGCTTCTGCAAAGCCAAAGAAACCATCAAGAGAGCAGGGAGACAGCC